>CAXKVI010000001.1:174888127-174893127 GCA_964058755.1 Campiglossa producta | reverse complement strand
GGTCCCTCACATGCATACTGCCAAGTGTTGGAACAAGAGATGGCATTATCTCACCATTGAACATTAATTTACATGCCTTGGGTGTTTTTTATATTTTTTTTCTTTAGTTACTTTTATTTTCCACAAATTAACAGCATTGCTTGTAGGCTTTTATGTAGATATATTTGACGTCCATAATAAATTCATAAGTTTGTATACTTCAATCATTTCGTCAGTAGTTGTTTATTCTTCTTTCCATCTTCTAATTTCAGCAATTTGATCTGACTTGTGTGGTTTTAAATTTTACGGCCAAATGAAGTGCGAAATTACAAAAACATGATATTTTTTTCGTTGAATTCTGCCCACAATAAGTTGTTTGTTCCAAACAAGGTGAGTCATAATGATATTTATTGAAAAAAACGAGCATCTATTTAATCATACCAGCATATTTTTTAAAGGATCGATCTTTGCTTCCTATTAAACTCAATATATCCTAGCAGCTTTCTTTTATGATTTTAAAGAAAACTAAACATTTGATCTTTGAATTCTATGTGATAAGTCCACGATGAAAAAATCTATCTCTTGTATTTCCAAAGCTTATATATATTCGTCGCCCTTTCATATAAGGAAAAGATGATATGCCTGGGAACAACATAAAATAGATACTACTGGCATTTCTATAGTTTTCCAGTATGTTCTGCCAGTCTTTTACGTTCTTGATTGTATTGGGTCACCCTGTATTACCAAACATATTTATTTTCTTTTACCTCAAAGCTGTATACAAAACGAAATCATCAGTTATGCCAGCTCATCTTCAATTCTGACTTTCAGAGTAGTGACTGGCTAAATGTTTCTCAACATTCTCTTGTGCGCATTGATTCTTCTGATTGATTTGGTTGCTGAAATTTGAAAATGTTTTTATGCTCTGCAGGTGAACCAAAGGCTAAAAGTGTTTAATGGAACTAATTTTCAATTGCAAAGCTTTTACTCTTGATTTAAACCAAAGCAAAGAAATAGTTTCTGTGTGTGGCCTTCGAAATCATTTAAATTTATAAAAAAAAAATTAAATTAAAAAAAAAAAATTAAATACAATAAGATAAAATATTATATAATAAAAAAAAAATAAATAAAATAAAGTAAAATAAAACAAAATAAAATAAAATAAAATAAAATAAAATAAAATAAAATAAAATAAAATAAAATAAAATAAAATAAAATAAAATAAAATAAAATAAAATAAAATAAAATAAAATAAAATAAAATAAAATAAAATAAAATAAAATAAAATAAAATAAAATAAAATAAAATAAAATAAAATAAAATAAAATAAAATAAAATAAAATAAAATAAAATAAAATAAAATAAAATAAAATAAAATAAAATAAAATAAAATAAAATAAAATAAAATAAAATAAAATAAAATAAAATAAAATAAAATAAAATAAAATAAAATAAAATAAAATAAAATAAAATAAAATAAAATAAAATAAAATAAAATAAAATAAAATAAAATAAAATAAAATAAAATAAAATAAAATAAAATAAAATAAAATAAAATAAAATAAAATAAAATAAAATAAAATAAAATAAAATAAAATAAAATAAAATAAAATAAAATAAAATAAAATAAAATAAAATAAAATAAAATAAAATAAAATAAAATAAAATAAAATAAAATAAAATAAAATAAAATAAAATAAAATGAAATAAAAAAGTAAAATAAAATAAAATAAAATAAAATAAAATAAAATAAAATAAAATAAAATAAAATAAAATAAAATAAAATAAAATAAAATAAAATAAAATAAAATAAAATAAAATAAAATAAAATAAAATAAAATGAAATAAAAAAGTAAAATAAAATAAAATAAAACAAAACAAAATAAAATAGAATGCTTGAATCAAAGACACAACATTACAAAATATGACACAAAGTAACATATTAACATACCTACACTACTGTTGTTAGCCATGCTACATTTATGTACTTAATTGCCACGAATCACTTGTGTTGTTAAGTAGCACGCAAATATTTACCTCAAACATTTGACAACTTAACGATTTTTTTTCAAATGATTTCATTTATGTTTATATATAAGTGTGGAAATACAAATATATTTGTATAAACCTGTACGCTTATATTTACTTGATTGTCAAGCCACTTGATACCAACATGCCACAAAAATTCACACACCCAAACACCGAATGTAGGCCAGCCGCAATAATGTAAGAGCAAACACTTGAAATTGACCAACTTACCGTGTCGGGTTGTTATTTTAGTGTCCTTTTTTAACAGACGCAATTCAGCAAGCGTGATACGATAATAACAACAAAACTGACAACGAAATAGTTACATTGTTGAAGTATAACCGCTGTGGCAAGTGTATGTGGGATGTTGATTTTACGCCCACTGACCAAACACTAGAATAAACAACAACTAAAAGCAACAACATTGAATGAGATCAGTTGATGTCGAGTGCAGCACGTAATTAGCTCATGTGTAACATATTTACCTACTTGGTTATATGAACAGTTGTGTAAACCTTAAATACTGCGCTACATAGTTGTGGCAAGTAGGTGTTTGTTTGCGTGTTTTCCACAACAAACGCGTTACAATCTACCACCGTGTATAACTATGTAGGTAAATATATATATGCATATATATATAACGGTTAGAAGAGTTTCGCTTGCAAGCATGAAAAATAATACCACAACAACGGCGTTGTATTTGAGCCACAAATTGTTGCAAGTGTGTTCATTGCTTCTCTTGTTGCCATCTCATTAATGGAACATAGTACATAGGTAAATATTTTCGTTTTTGGTAGAGGTACAGGTGTGTACAGTCGATAATATTTTGTTAGGGATGCTTCCAAGAGAACTTTGTGATATAGTTATCTGAGAAGCTATCTATACCATTCTTTTAAATTGGCTTATCTACACTAATTCGGCTATATTTTGTGTCTTAACCCATTATCGCCCTTGTATTAGGCCATTGTTTACCTACTCTTTCAGTTTTGAAACCAAATTCTATACTTCAGAATGAATTATTTTACCATTATGAATGAAATTAGACTCTTAACACATTAACAGCCAACTTTTAACCCATGAATCATTTTTTTTTTTTTTTTTTTTTTCATTTTAAAACATGTATGTATAAAAAAATTATTTCATTCCTCGTGAGCTTTCTGGCTACAACCCATTAACTCATACATTTTTTTTCAAATTCTCGGTCAATTCGTATAACGTCCTTAACCCATTAACGGCCAACTTTTACCCTATGATTGAAATTTTTTTATTTCTAAAATATTTATATCGAAATGCATTTCATTTTTTTAAATTCTCAAATTAATTCGTAAAGAATGAAATTTTTATATTCTTAACCTATTAACGGCCATTTTGTTAAATGGTAAATATTTAACCCTGTAACCCGTCAACGGGATCATATTCTTAATATTAAATATATTTTCCGGTCTGCCCCTATTTGGTTAATTTTAATTAACCTTAACCCATTAACGGCCAACTTTTCACCTATGAGTGATCTTTTCTTATTTCTAAAATATTTATATCGACATATACTTATTTATTTTTTTTTTAATTCTCAAATCATTTCGTAAAAAATTAAATATTTACATTCTTAACCCATTAACGGCCATATATTGACCCATTTATGACTTTTTTTTATCTAAAACACAAAAGTGAAAATCCATCGCTCTTTCGTTAAATGGTAAATGTTTAACCATTCAACTCGTCAGCGGTCAATTATCCCATTACCGCCCTATATTTTTTCAAACTTCTTAAATCAAATTCTAAATATTTATTTTCTGTTGTCCTTATTTGGTTTATTTTGGGTCTCACTTATTCATTTCATGTATTAACCCTAAGCTGGCCTATTTTTATTTTTAAGTGCTACTTCGGACTGAGTAGGTAATTGAGTAGAAGTAAAGTCCTCTCTCGAAGAACAAAGATAAGTCTCTCATCATAACTGTCCAGATGATTTATGGCTAATGGCGAGTATCGTAGGAGATTGAACGATGAGTTGTACGAGCTTCAAGCTGATCTGACCATAGTCCAGCGAATTAAAGCCCAAATACTCCGCTGACTGAGTCATGTCATGCGAATGGACAAAAAAGCGCCAACCGAAAAGGTTTTCCTATCGTCACTTGACTTCGGCAGCAGAGGCAGGAGGTGCCCTCGAGTAAGACGGAAAAAGGAATGACTGGCGTGTTTTGATAGGCAACGTTCAAAAGCGGTAATGTCCCATTGTCGTTGTATGTCGTTTTGGTATGACAAGTAGAACCTCCTAGGCCATGTCATCCCTCCATCCATAAGAAAGGGTGAGATGGGTAATGAGAGGTGAGAGCCAACATATCCGTAAATCAACCATCGAGTACGAGCTTCATTAAATATGTCCATATTAGTCGACCGGTATACCCACCTCGGGCATATTCTACACCCCCAACTGCAGGGGTTGCACTCATCATTCGATGTACTTATACAAATTAGGAACAACCCAACTTGAGTATCTCAATACAGCATTAGCAATTTAAGCACACTTGTGGCAAAAGCCAATACACTCAACTCAATGTACTTTAATCACTATGTAACTGCCAACAACACTCTGCACTTAAGGTATGTAAATATCACATCATTTCGCGGCGATGTAAGGTGTTAGCGTGTGATTAGCTGACTGAATTGACATGCGGCAGATGGGTGTGTGTAAAAGATTATGCTACATTAGTACACTTCTCCCGTTTGTTACTTGATGTGGCGATAACACAACAGAGCAAAAAGCGATGGCAGTAGCTGTGACAAGCATTGGTAGCGGTGTCATTAGCAGTAAGAACAAGCAACAACAAGCAACAACATTGATGGGTGCCTACGGCAGCGTCACAAACAACAACAGCCACAATATTAATATTACAATGGTAATCTGTTGACATAATCGATGTTGGTTAAGCTTAAAAAAAAAAAAAAGTGAAAAGAAACAAAAAAATACTTTTGAACAAGCGGATGCCACATGC
>CAXKVI010000001.1:174880627-174883127 GCA_964058755.1 Campiglossa producta | reverse complement strand
TAAAGGAAAAGCAGTTGTCAAAAATAAAATAAACAGAACAATATTTTGTGCATATTATGAATGTGGTGTGTTTTCGGTCAACATTAAACCGAGTATGTGTAGCGAAAAAATATATGGGTTGGTAGACGAGGAAAATACTCGTAAATGGCATCGTAGGTTAGGTCATTTAAACACAGACGATCTAAGAAAACTTTTTAATAAAAATATGGTGCATGGACTTAATTTGAATGTGCAAAATAAAATTGACTGTTTTACTTGTGCTACTTGCAAAATCAAAAGCAAAGCGTATGAAAGCCATTCAAATGTAGCTTCGAAAGATGTGCTAGAGTTGGTCCATAGTGACTTGTGTGGTCCCATGTCCATAAAATCGGTGGGTGGTGCGTCATATTTTATGACATTTATAGATGACCATTCTCGGTATACCCATACATATTTTTTAAAACAAAAATCAGAAGCGTTTAGTGCATTCAAAAATTTTGCTGCGATGGCGGAGAAGCAGACAGGCCGCAAACTTAAAATGTTCCGAAGTGATAATGGGAAAGAATACATAAACTCCCAATTTAAAGAGTATTTCGCGAAGAATGGAATTCTTCATCAAACGTCCGTAGCGTATTGTCCCCAGCAGAATGGTGTGTCGGAGAGATTAAACAGAACGTTGGTAGAGATGTCGCGATGTTTTTTGGAGACATCTGGTTTGCCGCAGAACTTATGGGCAGAAGCTATAAATACGGCGACGTACGTGCGTAATAGGTGTCCAACTAAATCGTTGGGTGAACAAACTCCTTATGAAAAGTGGTTTGGTAAGCGACCGTCTTTGTCGCATCTACGAATTTTTGGCTGCGACGCTGTAGCTTTGAGTAAAGGTCCGCAGAAAAAGGGCAAATTTCAGCCAAAAGGGCTTAAATTAAAGTTTGTCGGTTATGATAATTTAACCAAAGGGTATAGACTGTATGACAGTAGTAAAAGGTCTGTTTCGATTTCGAGAGATGTATTGTTTTTTGAAAACTCGTTTGAGCCGACCTGCACTAACAACAACGAAAGCACTGATGTTTTTGTTCACGATGCTTTTGATATTTTTAATAAGCACAACAACAACCTAGAATGTGTAAATGAAGACGTGCAAATGCAAAGCGTACCTGAGCAGGTAGAGGGTACAACAGCAGTGAGAATCGAAGAAGCAGCAACGTCATCAGATGAGGAGAGTATATTAGAAGAAGTCGGAAAGAGGAAACGAGGAAGACCAAAACTACTGCGAACAGGTGCTGTGGGGAGACCAAGAAAAGTTTTTGTCGAAGAGACAAACGCAGAAGTGCTGAACTCAATCATCGAATCGCCAAATACCGTATCAGAAGCATTGAATTCTAATGACAGTGAGCATTGGAAAGCTGCAATGCAAAGAGAGTATGATGCTTTACTCAAAAATGGTACATGGGAACTCGTCGATAGACCAACAAATAGCAACGTTATTGGTTGTAAGTGGGTGTTTGCGGTGAAGAAAGGTGCAAACGGTGCAATCGAAAAGTATAAAGCCCGTTTAGTCGCTCACGGATGCTCACAAAAATATAATGTTGACTATAATGAGACGTATGCGCCAGTGGTTAGACATTCGACGATACGATTGTTGTTGGCGTTAGCAGCACAGCATAAACTTCTTGTCAATCATGTTGATATCGTTTCGGCATATTTGAACAGTGAGTTGAAAGAAGAGGTTTATATGACTCAACCACAAAATTTTGAGAGTGAGCAGTTTCCAAACAAAGTCTGCAAATTAGTTAAATCCCTGTATGGACTCAAGCAAGCTGGTCGCGAGTGGAGCTTAAAATTCTCCGATATTTTAGAAAAAATGGGATTTCAGCGTTGTAAAGCTGATAGTTGCGTTTATATAAGCAGAGAAAACGGCGCTTTGTGTTTTATTGCGCTGTACGTAGACGACATGTTGATTGCGTGCAAAGATCAACAACAAATGGCCAACATTATAGAAGGTTTGAACGACCATGTTGAAGCTGTAGACAAGGGGCCGATATCGTTTTATTTGGGTATCGAAATTAGCCGTGATGGTCCGAGAGGAGCCATAACAATTCATCAACAACGTTACGTTGACGAGCTGCTGAAACGTTGGGGTATGGAAAATTGCAAGCCAGCAGCAACACCTTGGGCTAATGGTACTGTTTTGGAAAAGTGTACCAAATCATGTGACAATCTTGATGCAAAATCTTATCAAAGTTTAATCGGAGCGCTCATGTATCTGGCAGTGATAACGCGCCCGGACATCAGTCATGTAGTATTAAAATTGTCGCAATACAGCAGTCACCCTCATGAAGAACATTTTCGTGCCGCTAAATATGTGCTGAGATACCTTAAAAAGCATCCAGCAGGTAATATTGTGTATGTAGCTAACGAAAAAGATTTTGTTTGTTTCACAGATGCTGACTGGGGTTGCGAGACCAATGACAGGAAATCCTACACGGGATATGTTTTATTTATGTCTGGTGGACCTGTT
>CAXKVI010000001.1:174853127-174878127 GCA_964058755.1 Campiglossa producta | reverse complement strand
TATTTTATTTTATTTTATTTTATTTTATTTTATTTTATTTTATTTTATTTTTTTTTTATATTTTATGTGATATTATTTTATTCACTTTATTTTTAATTATTTTTTTTATATTTATTTATTTCTAGTTTTTTATTTTACTTTTTAAAATTTTATTTTTTTGTTTTATTTTACTTTACTTTGTTTTGTTTTTTTTTCTTATAATTACCTCAATAGTGCTCTGCTGTTAGTGTAGTAAAAGTATAAGTACACCAAAACCAGTCTTTGCTCCGTGCTCTGGATAGATAGCACACACTTAACTAGTACATACCTACAAGCAAATTGGTATTTTACTGTGGCGGCATGTGGACTAATGGACCTTTAATGGAAAATCAGCGCGTCCGGTTGATAGCAAACGGCATCACAGTAATGTCACAAAAAATGTTTAAAGCCGCTCTACAATCATACATAAGTACAAAGGTACCAACCTACCTACATACATACATATGTATCTATATATGTTATGCATGTGTCAACCAAAAACCCGCCCTAACATACACCTGTACTACAGTCAAAATATTTTCTCTTTGCTCAAAAATATATTCAACTAACTACATACAAACATGTGTATATATGTATGCATGTAGTACACGTGAGGGTTGGAGAGTTAAATAAACAATTTGTTTGCATCAACAAACAGGTAAACTAATGTTAGTAGGTCACGTTGCAACGCGTTGCAGGGAGAGATTCGAATGCGTTATGCTAACAACAATGCACATTTGTATGTATGTATGTATGTATGCAGGTACGTACATATGTGATGATGATAACAATAATAATATGAATGAAATTTACTGTATGAAAGCATATTATTTCGTTTGTAATTGTAGTATTTTGCTAACGTTAATGCATTTTAAAATTTTGTGCAGCTTATTGGGGGAAAAATGATTAAAATAAATGCATTAAAATTACATAGGCACCAGGAAACATGAATATATTGAAATGTACGTAGAATGTAATGGTATTTGTGGAAGTGCCTGAATATCAGTAGGTAGTCAAAACAATTTTTAAATAAAATCAAATGTTAGCCGATAACAACATGTTGCTTGTGTTCAAATATGAATACTGTTAAATTAACATGACTTTTTGCTAAATTAACTTGACTTTGTGTTGATTTAAGGTGACCTTCTGTTAAATAAAATTTCTTCCCAGTTATATTAATATAATTTTCTGTTAAATTAACAGGCGCCCCCGTTAAAAGCACATATATTTCCGTTGAAACAGCACTATCCGTCACGTTAAAGAAACACTATCTCATTTTAATACAACATAATCCATGTTAAAAAGAAAACCGTCCCATGAAAAAACCACCATTCGATAGCAAAAGCACTACCCATGTTTAGGTATGTGTTTTTAAGATTTCCAATATTTTAAAACTTGTTAAAATGGGCTATGGGCATCCTCTTACATTTGAGTAGCCTTTTAAAAGGACACCAAAACCTTTTTGGATTACACGATAATATCCTAAGCTCTATTACGCTAAAAAGGCAGTATTTTGATCCTATCACCAGTAAGGATTTGATACTCCTTGAACATAAACCCATACATCGCTGCTTCTCTCCAACTAAAGTAGATCATACGCGTTGATAATATTTATTGAAATCACGCGTAAGCTTATGTGACAGTATTACAGTATGTTTTTTTTTTCTTACCCACACACACACACACACACATACCCATACAAGAAGATAAACCAAAGCAAACAAACTATTGATAGGTACCAAAATTTATAACTCATCCGGGATTAACGCGCTATGTCACTCGAGTTGCCCACTGCGCGCTATTGAGAGATTTTCACTTCAACCGTTTAGCTTAAAAGGTAGCTGCGATAATGACACTTCAGTTAAGTCGAAATGCAAACTCTCTAAAAAGTTAATGCTTCAAAGTTTCGAAATTTGTAGATTGCGTGAGTCAACATATTGATTTGAAAATGTCACGGCATTTTGGGTTGGGCTTAAGTTCGAATATTTAGTTATTTGCTGTTTTACTTGTTATTGATTTTGTATTTAGGTAACTTTTGCTTAAAGCTGAAAAAGGGTTGCTAGATATAAATAGGTGACAAAAGATAGGCACACATACTTTTAGTTTGAAAAAAAAGGTAAGATTTGAAAGGCTGAAGATATTTATAGAGAAACTTTCTAAGCATTTAATAGCTGTTACATACCTAAGCTGCGGATTATCAGCATAAGTGAATATTTTTGGTTGGCGTGACTTTAAATAACCATTTTAAAAACTTTTCTAAAAATAAATGTTTAGCTATATCTAAGTTTCTCTTGTATAGACGTACAAAGTCGTAAACAAATTTGTATAGGTTAGGTTAGGTTGAAGTCGCAGCCGCAGCCGCAGAGGCACAATAAGACCAATTGAAAAGGGCCCGTTGTGATACCACCAACACTAGGAAAGTCAGTTTCGGGACTCGGCCATATTGAAAATCCCTATGTTGTCGGGATTATCCACATAGCAGAATCCCGGGACTGGCACTCCTGAACCGACACCATTTGGATGACTTGATGAAGGCCAACAAGTCTTTTGTGTCCAGCTCCGCCATCTGGCACACTTCCAGAGATATACAAATTCGCTATATCTACTCTATACCAGCTCTGTTTTATTTAGAAGAGGTCCATTTTTAGTAAGAGTAAAGAAAGGCTAACGGTAAGAGTAAAGGTAAAAGTAAGTGAAAGAGTAATATTTAATAAGAGTAGAAGTAAGAGTAAGAGAAAGAAAAAGTTAAAGAGAAAGAAAACGAGGGAGAATAAGAAGGAGTAGAAGTGAAAGTAGGAGTAGGAGTAGCAGTAGTAGTAGTAGTAGTAGGAGTAGGAGGTGAAGTCGAAGTAGAAGTAGATGTCCAGGTAGAAGTAGACTTGGATGTAGGAGTATTAGTTGGAGGAGCAGTAGGGGTAAGAGTAGGAGTATGAGCCAGAGCTAAAGTAAGAGTAAGAGTATAGGTAAGAGTAAAATTATTCCAAGATTTATCGGATGTAATTATTACTGTATATTTTGTGTAATTTTATTACTATATTTTTTTGTGTATTTTTACTACATTTTTTGTGTAATTTTTACTAAATTTTTTTTGGTAATTTTTACTAAATTTTTTTAGTAATTTTTACTATATCTTTTATATAAATTTTACTATATTTTTGTGCAGTAAAACATTTTTTGGGTAATTTTTACTATATTTTTTGTATAAATTTTACTATATTTTTTATGTAATTTCACTATATTTTGGTGTCGTTTTTACTATATTTTTGTGTCACTATATTTTTGTCCAATCTATACTATACCTATTTTTTGAGTAACATTCACTATATTTTTGTTGTATTTTACTACATTTTTTGTGCAATTTTTACTATATTTTTTGCGTAATTTACTATATTTTTGTGTAATTTTATTACTATATTTTTTGTGTATTTTTATTATCATATTTTCTGTGTAATTTAATACATTTTTGGATAAGTTTTACTATATTTTTTGTGTAATTTTTACTACATTTTTTGTGTAATTTTTACTAAATTTTTTTAGTAATTTTTACTATATCTTTTGTATAAATTTTACTATATTTTTTGTGTAATTTTTACTATATATTTTGAGTATTTTTTACTATATTTTTTGTGTATTTTCACTATATTTTTTTTGTAATTTTGACTACATTTATGCGTCATTTTTTGCTATATTTTGGTGTCGTTTTTACTAAATTTTTGTGTCATTTTTACTATACTTTTGTCCAAATTTTACTATATTTTTGTCCAATCTATACTATACCTATTCTTTGAGTAATTTTGATTGTATTTTTTTGCTGTATTACTGTGAAAAGTATGATTTTTTTTGGATTCCGAATGGAAGGGTTTGAACCTGAAAACCAGCACGCCGAAATGCTTTAGAAACCGTTGAGAAACCCGGTGTGATTTTCAAAAACTTCAATTTTGTTGTGCGTTTAAATTAAAATATATACTCACTTGTAATATAAAACATAATACAATGTCAGCATGTATGCATTTGAGTAATTACTGCTCCACCAAATAATTATGTCTGAAATGTCAGTGGTTTTGTATGGTTTAAGTGGGTATATGAGTTTGAAGGGTCCTTGTTAAAATAGTACTTATTACCTAGACATTGATTAATTAACAAATGTCAGCAGCAAAGTACATATACTTAACACCAGTCATGATGGTTTTATGAAAAGTTATGATACTAGACAACAGGAAATTTCGCAACATAATAACTTTGGTACTATATGAAATGTTAGTTTTAAGGTAGACTAAATCAGTGGTCGGCAAGCATTTTCCCGAGTGATCAACTATGTGTTCTCCTTATGTGACTCCCTTCAACGTCAAGTGGATATGGGAAAAGCTCAACTTGAAAAATATTTATGATATCCTGTTGCTAAAATAAAATCTCAATATGTTGTATTGTGTTATCAGCAGTGACACATTTTCTTAAGCACTTGTTTATGTATATTTGTCTATCATCTATCTAACTAAACCCGAAATAAAAAAGAGGCATAAATATGACGAGTCAGAGTTTTCTATATTAGGCATGTTACGGAAGGCAGTTTACTGAAACCGGACTCGGATTTTTTAGCTTTACCAAATAATCTTCAGTGAATCCAGTGATCCGGTGAACTGTATACCAATTTATACTACTAACTGTTATGGGTGTAAGAGTAGGTCGCCTCCCTGTTGGTGCACCCCAGGTAAAGCTAAATGACCTACATGGCTAGTTTCTTGTATTGCCGGTTCTACGAGAACGGTGCCAGTACTTGTACTGTACCCATCGTGCCGAAACGACCCGGGCCGTTTTCTTATATCGACCCGGCCAAGAGCAATACACTCAGGGTGACCCTGTCTGGCATTAAGGCAGGGCTACACCTCGCTATAAAAACAACAGCAACAACAACAACAACAACAACAACAACAACATGAGATATGTACATTTATATTTTTCGACGATGACATAATTTTCGAATAGTCCACCGAAATTGGAATCGAGACTCCGTAACAACCCTAATCTATATAAATAAATGAAGATGACTTGCACTAAATCCTAATAAGTTTCACTCAAGATTAATTAATTGATAAAATATAATTACATTTGTGAGCTATGATAAATAAACCAAATTAAATTATGAAATTTATTATCATCCAAAAAGTATTAAAACGGCTTATTATTATCTAATATAATGAAAGCCTTTAATGTTTTGTAAACAACTTGAATAATTTTGTATTGCTGTTTCATTAAGATATCAAATTCTAACCCTAATGTTGGCAGTGCTCGGAATGTCATCTTAAGCGGAACAGAAAAGTCACATTACCTTAATATGTATAACCCTAATACACTTAAAATTTACATATCAAATATCACGATATATAATAAAAGAAAAATCTATGGTGTGCTATGTAAAATTGAGAATAGCTTGTTAAAATTTCAGAGACATTAAACAAACATTTTAATAAAGTATGTATATATGCAGCTCTGAAAATGTCAGGATATGATCTCAATTCCTAGACTAAGTCAATATCATCTTTAGTTAAAATTCCAATTTCAATTATTTACATAAAATTCATACGAAGGCTTAACTATAACATTGTTGAAAACATTACCGCCTAGTGACGCCAGCATGCTTGCTTCAATTAAGAGCAACGCATCAATGGGAATTGAGTATCAGCTTTAGTGCTTACAAAAAATAGCGATTGAGCATATGAAAATCCTTTGAATGCCATTTGTAGCATCAATGCAATTTGAGTATTCAATTCTGTTTGTTTTCATATGTGAATATATGTATGTGTTGCAAGCAATTATTTTTTTGAAAATGTACGAGTATAAATGTATAAATATGCAGGGACCCTGCAGGAAAATATTTGTCCTTAAAAAATTTACGACTAGCTTGATATTGAAAAAAAGGAGGAAAGGGATAGAGGACATGGTGGTTGAGGGAGTCGAAGAGGGATGAGAACGAGATGGAGAGGCCGCGACAGAGGGAGTGGGCGAGGAAAGGGGCGAGGAAGAGGATGAGGAAGAGGAAGAGGGAAAGACTATGAAGATAAAGATAAAGATAAAGATAAAGATAAAGATAAAGATAAAGATAAAGATAAAGATAAAGATAAAGATAAAGATAAAGATAAAGATAAAGATAAAGATAAAGATAAAGATAAAGATAAAGATAAAGATAAAGATAAAGATAAAGATAAAGATAAAGATAAAGATAAAGATAAAGATAAAGATAAAGATAAAGATAAAGATAAAGATAAAGATAAAGATAAAGATAAAGATAAAGATAAAGATAAAGATAAAGATAAAGATAAAGATAAAGATAAAGATAAAGATAAAGATAAAGATAAAGATAAAGATAAAGATAAAGATAAAGATAAAGATAAAGATAAAGATAAAGATAAAGATAAAGATAAAGATAAAGATAAAGATAAAGATAAAGATAAAGATAAAGATAAAGATAAAGATAAAGATAAAGATAAAGATAAAGATAAAGATAAAGATAAAGATAAAGATAAAGATAAAGATAAAGATAAAGATAAAGATAAAGATAAAGATAAAGATAAAGATAAAGATAAAGATAAAGATAAAGATAAAGATAAAGATAAAGATAAAGATAAAGATAAAGATAAAGATAAAGATAAAGATAAAGATAAAGATAAAGATAAAGATAAAGATAAAGATAAAGATAAAGATAAAGATAAAGATAAAGATAAAGATAAAGATAAAGATAAAGATAAAGATAAAGATAAAGATAAAGATAAAGATAAAGATAAAGATAAAGATAAAGATAAAGATAAAGATACAGATACAGATACAGATACAGATACAGATACAGATACAGATACAGATACAGATACAGATACAGATACAGATACAGATACAGATACAGATACAGATACAGATACAGATACAGATACAGATACAGATACAGATACAGATACAGATACAGATACAGATACAGATACAGATACAGATACAGATACAGATACAGATACAGATACAGATACAGATACAGATACAGATACAGATACAGATACAGATACAGATACAGATACAGATACAGATACAGATACAGATACAGATACAGATACAGATACAGATACAGATACAGATACAGATACAGATACAGATACAGATACAGATACAGATACAGATACAGGTACAGGTACAGATACAGATACAGATACAGATACAGATACAGATACAGATACAGATACAGATACAGATACAGATACAGATACAGATACAGATACAGATACAGATACAGATACAGATACAGATACAGATACAGATACAGATACAGATACAGATACAGATACAGATACAGATACAGATACAGATACAGATACAGATACAGATACAGATACAGATACAGATACAGATACAGATACAGATACAGATACAGATACAGATACAGATACAGATACAGATACAGATACAGATACAGATACAGATACAGATACAGATACAGATACAGATACAGATACAGATACAGATACAGATACAGATACAGTTACAGATACAGATACAGATACAGACACAGATACAGTTACAGATACAGATACAGATACAGATACAGATACAGATACATATACATATACATATACAGATACAGATGAAGACGAAGCTGAAAATGAAGATGAAGACGAAGATTACGATAACGAGGAATATGAACGTGACGATAAATACAGACAGCTAAACTTTGATATTTTAGTTCTGGTTTCCTAAAGGCTACTGATGAAAGTTAAGCCGTTTATATTACCTACACACATGGGAAGGTATGTATACTCGCTGATATGTATGTGGATGTGCAGTATATAATTTTGTATGTAAATAGCTCAACGGTTCCAATTATGCATTGTGGCTATTTTGTACCATTTGTAGTTAGTATTGTGAGCTGCTGCTGCTGTAAGCATTGTCCCCAGGAGTGTTGACCCAATTTGCAAGCAAATTGTGTACACAACCACAAAAACACACACCCACACACACACATGCGCATTCCCATATATGCAAATCCATAGAAAGGTATGCAAACACAAGTATGTATTTATAAAGCTTTGTTGCTACGATCCACGTATACATACATACATACATTGAATTCAATCAACCCTGAACTCAAAACCACTCACCCACAAGAGATCGATGCAAAATTCAGTTCATTGCTCAGAGTTTGGAAATCTAGCAAAATACTGCCTCATTCCCCATATAACCAAATACTTGTAATTGTATGTTGCTAATTGGCTATAGTTATGTGTACAAGTATTTGTTGGCATAAAGCTTTACAAAAACAAACATACCGAGAGTTACGTAGTCATGTTGTTGTAGAAATTTCGTTTGGATTGTTCATTTGTGCTTTATTTTAACTACTCATTGTTGCCCTCCAACATTACTGTTTTGTCCCATAGGTATGTATTAATTATTACAGCAACGCCTCGACATTATTGGAAAATTGGCTAAGAGAATACATTAAGTGTCATATTCGTGCTAACGCACACATACACAGAGTTAAAAGGTGGTGGAAGTGGGAGGAATAATTAAGTGCAATGCCGATTAATAATGCTGATTGATGTCTTTTACACACGGAAACAGATAAACGTGACCTAGGAGGTGTGTCAATCGATAGATAGTAGGGGATTTGGTAGTCACCGCCGAGTAGGCTTCCCTTGGTGTTCCCAATTAGAGTCTGCTTTTTTATGAATGGAAACCCCTTATCATAAATTTATATCGTAGAGAAAAATGCTAAAGCTTCATTACCAAAATTTTTGAAGTTAACTTCTTTGGCGGCGATATGAAGTTTTGATTGAGAGTAAAATTTGAGGAAATAGCTGATGATGCACCGGAAATAGAAATTGTAGCCGACTTTCAGGCGTATGTTGCAGACGTTCAGGCGTAGGCGATTTTCACCACGATGTTTAGCTGGGCAAATCAAATAGGAAGTGAATTTCTAGGTTCTAGCTAACATTGCACAAACTGCAATAATTAGGCCGAGCAGAATTCATGATAATTTGAGGCAGGGTTGCCACCTAACCGCAATTTATTTATTTTTTCTTATATTTCGGGAACTGCTTTACCGATTTGATTATTATTCTCTTTATTCCCCTCTTTCCTTCTACCACGCCTCTCTTCCACTATATCCCATTCGTATTGGCCCCTGTTAATTTAGGCATAATTCTACCCACGTACTGAATTTGAAAGAAAACGCAACATATATAAGATATTTTCGAATTGGTCGGTTCCCTGTTCCACTTCCCGGAAGTAAGTAATTGTAAATCTAAACCATTCTCGAATATACCTTATTCATTCATTTTTCGTTATTTCTAAATTTAAGAAGTTAACTTCTTTCACGTGTACTGGCTACACGCGGTTTTTTTTTAATACTTAACCCTTATCGCCCACACAAAAAATTTTCATTTTGGCCAGTGTTTTGGATAGCTCGAGTAAAATTTCATTGTAGACAAAGTACTACCCAAATTCGACCCCTTGACAGACAAAAATGAACAATTTGTTGCATACTTCAAGGCGCAAATTAAAAAATTTACCTAACTGCACAGTGAAATTTCATTTTGGCCAGTGTTTTGGATAGCTCGAGTAAAATTTCATTGTGGACAGAGTACTACCCAAATTCGACCCCTTGATAGACAAAAATGAACAATTTGTTGCATACTTCAAGGCGAAAATTAAAAAATTTACCTAACTGCACAGTGACGAGTTTTTTTCGTAATCTCCAAAATGGCCTCTTTCAAAGTTAACTGATTATCGTATTTCCAACTCAGCTGCGACTCGGAATCAGAAGTCCTTAGATTCGATTCCAGGTTCAATGGAGATTTTCCAAAAATAGTAAAGGTTAATAGCTTTTGTGATGATGTGTTATTGGGTTGCCCCGGACTAATATTGCCACATTAGCCTAAATAAAAAAAAGAATGTTTCTTTTATATATATTCAAAGCTAATGCGTATAATATAGAAACACTAAGCACTGATCAACCATTGTTTTCAGCTTTACCTCTTTTTATGTTTTGCTTTATCTTATTTACTTACATCAAAATGGTACCACACCCATAAAATATGTAAGCTCAAAAACAATATGTAATTATTTTCCAATTGGATTGGTTGAGTTATCATACATCAAGTACGCTGATCCTTTATATATTCAAATTACTACAACAATTTCTTCATTCAAGCAACATAATCAATACTGTAAGCAAAGAAAAATGTAGGGATAATTGGGCTCGAATGACTAGGTTATGGGTTTGGTTTCAAATTAATGTGAAAGGATAAACAAACTATACAAGGTATGAGTAAGGCAGAGTGGGTGAACAATGATGTGGATGAAGAATGAGAATGGTATAAGGGGAATGGGGGGAGTAAATGAAAGGGAGGGAAATGTTAGAGTGAGAGAAAACATTGGGATACGAGTATAGATGGAGAGATATAGATGTAAATGGAGACAAAGATTAATATGACTACTGGATACGGAGATTTCTATAGCTATTGCGATAGGAATAGATATAGATATTGATATGAAAGTAGATATAGAGATAGTGACGGAGACAGAGATAGATATACATAAACAGAGATGAATATGGAGAGGAAGATAGAAATAGTAGTGGAGATAGCGATGAAGATAGGAAAAATATAAATACCCAGCGGTAGTTTTCAGAACAGGGTAAAAATTATATAGGCCCCAGAAGGATCTACCTACAATACTATTTTACCTATTCATCTTACCGAATTAGGGCATTTTTGAAATTTTCGATATCGAAAGTGGGCGTGGTTGGAGGGCGATTTCATCCAGTTTCATAAGATATACTCCCAACGGTACTTGTATGCTTTGTGCCAAATTTCAACATCGTTTTACCGTAATTCGTTTAAAAGTTACGACAAGTCGAATTTTCAAAAATGCCTCCCAAAAGAGGAGCGTGGAAATCATCCGATTTCGCCCATTTTCTATTGAAATCTACTTCGGTCAGAAAGTAACCTGTATACCAAATTTCATGCAAGTATCTGAATTTTTACTCAAGTTATGTCAATTTATATGATTTTCGAAATTTTCTATATCGAAAAAAGGGGCGTGGTTATCATACGATTTTCAATAGTAACCTAACTTGGCCAGAAAGTAACCTCTGTACCAAATTTCATGAAAATATCTCAATTTTTACTCAAGTTTATGTGTTTTCGATATCGAAAAAGGGGGCGTGGTTATCATCCGATTTTTCCCATTTTCAATAGCAATCTACTTTGGTCAGAAAGTAACCTGTATACTAAATTTCATGTAAATATTTGAATTTTAAACCCAAGTTATCATGTCACGGAGAGGACGGACATCCCTTAATGCGCTTTTTTTTCCAAACTATGAACTTTCATATATGGAACTCTATATCTATCTCGATTATTTTGTGCCTTTACGCAGTACCGTTATGTGGACCAAAATTATGATACCCTATGCTAGTACGCTGGGTATAATTATGGTTCTTTAACTCCAGAAAAATTGTTAAATTTTTTTTTTGTAACTATCGATCTCCTTACAAATGAACCCCTGGAGAAAAAACCTAGGATGACCCCAAAAATCTGACTTTAGATTCAGCACACCCAAAAGCTTTAGAAACCGTTGAGAAACCCGGTGGGGGTTTGAATTACTTCAGTTTTGTTGTACAGTGTTATTCAGGAATTTCCTATAGGGGGCGTTTTGAACTTTTGGATGCTCCGAAGGTTGAGACTTTTGACAGTTTGTATGAAAATATTCAGTCGTTGAGAGCCAATAGGTGGGGTTTGAACCCTCCACCCGCGCACGGGCCTGGTATTATTAATTGAAAAATAAAATAAAAGTCTGTGCCGCTGAAATAGCGCTCTTCCATATTTTTGTTCCTGCACACACACACACACAGATATTAGCTTTTGCTTGTGCTTGAATTCATCAAACGGTGTCAAGTTAATTTCGATAGAAAATCCTATTAAATCGAAATCCTGTAAGTGATTTTCATCCTTTGGCAGTTTTGTGCAGTAATGCATAACAAAAGTGACTACAACAAACAAACAAGCAATAAGAACGCAAAAATAGTAAAAATGGCGTACCAAAAACAATAGCGACAACAATGAAAGTAAAAAAAAAAAAAAAAAACAATAAAAAAGTGAAAAATGAAATTAAAGCTGTGCCAAAAAATATGAGCAACTGTGATGATCTTCTTATGTTACAGCACTACAACCCGCCACTCACGGCACTTAGTCTATCTCCTCACAGCATGCCACGGTTTGCCTGTTGGAGAAGAGTCGTCGCTGAATGTGGGCGTATGACTGTTGGTGTCAAGCATCAGCGCGTTGGTGACAATTACTATTGTTATTATTATTGTTACTGTTTTTGTTTGTTTATTTGCTTGTTTTTTTTTATGGCTATTACAGCCATTATTGCTGTAACTGTTGTCTGTAAGTCGTGTCGACACGGTTTCATAACTTTGTTGCTGCTCCTTTTGCTGTTTGATATTATTTCCATTCTCTAAGTGTTGATGTTGTTGCTAACATCAATATTTAAGTTTTTATTGTTGTTAAAATGTATGTATGTATGTAGATTTAGTGTACATTACTTGTATGAAAACATACAACAGCTGATAATTCCTGTAGGGAAATTTGCACAAAAATCGATAACATCGTAGTCCTAAAATCGAAGACAATTTCCAACGATTTTTTGGTTTGCAGCGACACCTACCACCCTACCTAACCTAACCTAACCTAGCGACACCTATCGTCAAGACAAGTAATTTTGAATATTTTTCTTTTTTGCGAAAAGCAAAATTGGTCGAATTATAAGCGATATGCATAGAACCGATGAAAAATGATAATTATCGATATATGTAAACGAGAATAAAGTTGGGAGGAATTTATAAAATCGATAAGAATATACAATCAAAACATTATAAAATCGAAAAAATCGATCTAATCGATCTACTATATTAATCGATAACAAAGAAAATAAGAATTGGAAATAAATAAATCCGAAAAACATTCATCTAAAGAAAATTTAGTATAATTAAAATTAAATAAATAGTTATCCATAAAGTCGGTAAAAATCGATAGAAATCCATTAAGCTTACTAAAAAAAAAAATACTATAATAAAACAACTAAGGAGAGCACTGTCTTCGGTTACAACAATTTACACAAAAAAGTGTTCGATAAAAATATAAAAATGTGTAAGAATATAAACAAAGTGAATATATCGATAATCGATGTATTAAAGAAATGTATCGATAATCGATATATTAAAGAATAAGCAAAAATTTGTTTGAAACAAAAAAGAATTCAATATACAAAAACATTGATTAAATCATGGAATAAAGTTCCTTTAATTAAAGTACGTAACCCTCTATTTTGGTGGGAAGTGTTTTGTTCTACTTAATTTTGCTCTACCACTAACTTGAATGCAGAAGCGATGACTCAACGACATTTGCTTCTTCTTAAAGTGACTCGTTTTCGAATCCTCCTCTTTTTGAAAGTTTCTGCAGAGAGAGTTTGATGTAGCAGAAGTGTATTAGATGCCCGTTGTTATATTAACTCTTACAAGGCCTTAACTACAAATGTCCAGAGAGGCGTCAGGCCCTTTCTATGGCGATGCCACATGATGCCATTTATCTATGTATATAAATTATATAAAACTTCCAGGTTTTTTTTGTAATTACTGACGGATTTTTCAAAATTTTTGACATTTTATTCCTTGGATACGTCCTCTCTATAGTCGAGATATTATACCATTTTTTCGATTTTTCACTACGTGTGTTTGGTATGGTGCGCTGGAGTCCAGATATATTTAAAAGTCGCGCGCAATTAATATTTTTTTTTTGTGAAGTAAAGCCAGTTCATATTATCCCCTCCACGGATTCCATGGAACAATTTGTATTCAGGGACGAAATCGTTATCTATAGGTATCTATGAAATTGTAGGACGTTTCTTTGTAACCAACTGACTCAAAAACTACTTTATGGACTTTTTCCAAATTTTGACAGTTTATTGCCTTTCAACATAGGACATATTTTTCCCCGCTAGATGGCGCTGGAGTCGCTATATTTACCTAGTGCGTATTTATGGTCCAGTTCTATTCATATTCGGCAATTAGATTTTATATATTATCAACAACTCGGTTACAAAAATATTAAGCCGATGGGTGGCGCTGGAGTCGAGATGTTCCCAAAACCAATGATTATGGTTCTTGAAAATTGTAGTATTTTTTCTTATGAGCTGAGTATTTGCTCAAACAAATTTGACGCGGAAAAAATTTTGAAGCCAAACAGCTCTGGTTCATAGAGAATGTCACAATAGCTGGTTTAGAGTTAACAGTGATCCAGATACGGAAAAAAAATTATCATGTAAATGCAACAATTTTGTTATCCGCATTGCTTTGTTGTTGCATTTACATGTTAATATTTTTATCGGTATCTAGATCAGTGTTATCGGTATCTAGATCAGTCAAATATTTATGGGTGTAACACTAATAGATATAAGATTAGGGGACGAGGTAAAACAATTCAAGAAAAAAATGTTGATGCTGTGAAAAATATTGGTAGGAACAAGGTCATTTTGGTAGGTTTTTAGTTTTAAATTTGGTAGGAAAAAATTTTCCAAAGTGGCCGCCCTGATTTTAACTAGTTGAAAATCGTATAAGTTTAAACGAGGTAAACTTGTATATTTGTATATCCAGACTATCTCGGGAACCGCTTGACCGATTTGGATGAAATTTTGAATATAGAGATTGTTCAGAGATATGCCAACTAAAATGTTTTCAAGTAGGGTTGCCACCTTATCGCAGTATATTTGTATGTCCGGACTATTTCGGGAACCGCTTTACCGATTTGGATGAAATTTGGCATATAGATAGTATGATTTATTCTAAGACTATCCGCTGTGGGGTTGCCACTTGGGAAGTGTACAGGGTTGCCACCTATCGCAATTTTTTTTATTAAATTATGGAGTTAGATATGCACTTATGGATTATTTTAAGATCATTTTGAGATCATTTTGGGATCATTTTCGTATCATTTTTGGGTCATTTTGGTTTCAATTTCGTATTATTTTGGGAACATTTAAGAGTCTTTTTGGGATCATTTTAGGATTATTTTTGGATCATTTTGGGATCATTTTGGGTAAGTAAAGTTAGCGCTAAATTGATAGCACCGAGCAAGATCGATCACCCAGGTAATAATTATATTAATCAAGCATCGTTCACAAAAAGTTCCCTCACAATTTATTTGGGTTCCCTAGAGGGATACAATTTTTTATATATTTCCTTTTAAATTAACATTTTTCAACCTTATTTTATTTGGTCGTATTACATTGCTTACGGCTAGTGATGCCAGATTGAATTTCACTTTTACTTAGTAATCGCACTCTGCTGAATGGAGGAGTTTATTACAATGAAAAGCTCAAGTATACTGTGAAAGTGGAAAGCAACAAAAATTTATCGAAAGGGTATACCTACTCTTGAAATATGAATGGATGAATTGAAGGTAATGAATGAAAGGTTTTTCGTTGTAAAATGACGCGAAGCGAAATGCATTTTAATCTACGTTGTTTGGGAAATTGATATTTTGGACAAAAACTATTCCTTGCGTAGTATTTAGAAAAAAAAACTTCACATACGAATTTTTTTAACAATTCTAGTTCTAGTATTCTAAACAGTTCATTCTCTATGGCAACACTCTATTTCTGCGCCTTGAAATATGCAACGTAAATTATATGTAGAGAAGTTAGCTATGCTTTTCAAAGACCCATTTTACACTAAGCATTTCTTGAATTCAAGTCTGCCGCGACATAGGCTAAGGAGGTGAAAAGAGAGGGGAAGAGTACATCAGAAAGCTCATCGTCAACTCTTTTCAAGTTTTGGTTGCTATCTCTTTCACTCCTCTTGTACGCCCATATTTCGTCTCAGACACGAATAGAAAACACATAAAAAAACTATTGAAGCAGAAGTTCATATTTTAGAGTACTCAATGAAGCGAAAGAAAGTTCATATTTTGGGGTGTTCATATTTTGTGATGTTCATATTATCGCGAGTGCACTGTATTAAGATTTTATAGTTTTCGTTTTCTTTTCTTGTTGTCTGTAATTGATTTTTTTTTTTCGCTTTGAGTAAATCAAATTTTCGCTAACGATTTCTTGATTTTCTTTTGAGAATTTTATTTGAATCTCTTTCGTTAAGTAGAAAACTATTGTTTCGTACATCATATTTTTACTTTGTTTTTTCTTTCCTTTTATTATTTTCAACAAATATTTTTACGCCAAAATGCACACAAAAGACGATGAAAGTAATGAAATTTACGTTGATAACGCGAAAGTCAAGTAAATGAGTGAAGCATAAAATCATAGACGCTGAGTCGACTTTTAGTGCAGAATTGAGATGATTAAGTTTTTAGTAGTTAGAGAGAAGAGATGTGACTCTTTATGAAATTTAAAGTTTCAAAATTAAAACTTACGTTAGTTAGAGTAGAGTTGGGTTTTTAGTTCAATGTAAGCATTAGTTCGCTTCGAGTTAGTTTAAACCAGGCATGTCCACGTAGTTGCTCTTTTGGCCCGTGTGGCCCTAGAACAACATCGGGTGGTCCTTTTGATTTTTTTGTTATTCCAGAAACGATGTTGTTATCAAAATGATGCGACTGCTGTTGTATGGCTCAGTAAGTTGAAAAGCCTGGACACTCCTGGCCTAAAACCACTGAACTAGTTCTACAAGATCTTAGTTCGTTCAAATTTATTAAATTATAATTCGACCAATTGAACTAGTTCAATAGTTTTCAATAGCAAACAACCACTATGGTTGCGAAAAGCGACTCAAGTTATTTGAAAGGAGCTTTATTATTATTTTTTTTTAATAGCAATTAAAGTGAAATTTAGTTTTAAAAATAAAGCTATTTGCTGTGTTTTGGATACATGACAGCTTAGTGAGTTTCTAAAATACTTACACACATTCTAATCAAGTTTCCTTCGGAAAAGTTTATTGCAGTTTACAGGTTGAACTAGTTCATTTAAATTTTTTGGTCATTAGTTCTTTAGTTCAAATCTTATCGCTACTAAATTTTTTAAGTTTTTTGAAGTTGACTGAGCGAACTAAAGAACTAGTTCAATTAAAAATTTAGTTCACTAGTTCTTTAGTTCAAAAAATGGAAAATTGTTTTTTCGAACAAAAAGTCTAAATTTCTTGCTATTTTTTCGGCTATGCCGAAGTCTGATTCCTGACGCTCTTATCGCTACTTCAATTTTTTAAGTTTATTGCAGTTTACTGAGCGAACTAAAGAACTTATGCAATTAAAAATTTAGTTCTTTAATTCTTAAGTTCAAAAAATGGATTTTTCGAGCGAAAAATCTGAAGTTTTTGCTACTTTTTTTCGGCTATGCCGAAGTCTGATTCCTAACGCTCTTACCGCTTCTTCAATTTTTCAAGTAACAGTGCTAGATATCGGTTAAAGCTAGATAAGTTGTTCAGGTTACTTTGTTTTAAAGCTCTTATCAACAAAGTTCTTGTCACACCTGGTTTATAGCTCCCGCCTGCAAGTTCATTTTTCACTCCTACCTTATCAATTTTTATGTTCTTCTTCTTATTCTTACATTCCATGTACTAACACGCACACACAGTTACATTTTACAGTTATTGTGCATCATCAAATGAGACTTTGTAAGAAGCATGTCGCGAGTTATATGATTTCTTGAAAACTTTTCATAATTTTCCTGAGCATTACTTTAAATTTATGTCGTGACATTTAATGCGAGATATTAACCAAACTCAGAAAAAAAGTAAGCAAAGTAAAATAAAATACGCACGCAATTGCAAACTCACTGAAGCACTTAACGTCAAATTTCTTGGAAGGTGGTATACCACCGTGGTATCTATGAACATACTTTTTACGTGGTTATGTTTGAGTGAGCGAACTTGCAAGTATTGTGCTTTATCTTGAACATAACTTTCCGTACGCTAACTGCCCTAAAAGATTGAAAAGTAGATAGCTTAGACCAGTAGCGTATCCAGGGTAGGGGATTGGGGGCATAGATCCTCCTCCTTGTAATGTAGGCAACGCTTACAGATCCAATTTTAATGTAATGTAATGTACAGCTCCAATTTTATGTAATCGGCCTGCTGCTAACATTTGTACAACGTCATACGCCTAAATGTAGGCAACGCTTATATTTATTTTTGTCAAGTTATGTTGCTAACGCCGAACCTTTAAACATTGCAAAAAGTCCGTCACGAACTTTTTTAACATTAACATTTTTTTCATTTCACTCCCACCGCCAAGGCCTGCGATAAAATCTATGCAATAACTTAAAAAAAACAAGTAAGGAAAGCTGTCTTCGGCTGTGCCGAAGGCTATAAACCTTTCATGAGGAAGCGTCACGATTTTCACTGTTCGACCCCATCTCATTGATTTTCGACATTCCACATACTAAAAGAGCAATAGTTACGAAATGTCACGTTCCTACCTATCTAATTACAAGAGTTATCTACCGTTTATCGGAATATCGATTGTATGGGGGCTATGTGAAATAGTTATCCCATCAACATCGTTATTGCACATATGAAAATAGCAATACATCCAAAATTCCACGTTTCTACCTTTATAATTACAGAAGTTATAGCCCAAAATCCGTTTATCGGAACAATCGATTGTATGGGGCCTATATGTAATATCTGTCCAATCTTGCTGGTTCTCACAAATGATTTCTATATAAGAAAATGGTGGTCGCATACCAAATATCTCGAAAACTGAGGAACTACCTGCGTTCAAACAGACAGACAGACATGGCTAAATCAACTCATCTCGTCATCCTAATTATTTCGGTATACTTATCTATCTATGGGTCCATCTCTTATTCTTCTCATACTTACACACATGGGACCAAAGTTATAATACCATTTCATCTTCATAAAAGTTATAAAAAAAGTTTCTGTGTGCCTCATTTTAAATTTCACCCAAGAAAAGGTCCATCATCCCCCCCCCCCCCCCCCTATGTTGGAAAAATCCTGGATTAGCCACTGGCTAAGACAGTTCGTTTCGTCGTATACTGTAAGTTCTAAGTTAAAGTTTGAAATAAATTTCGTATTTTTATGGCTACCTTTTACTGAGAAATGAATGAAAAATTTTAATGTGAAAAAATTTAGCAAGACAACTTTATTTCATAACGAAATTTTTCCCTCCTCGTTGTTTAATTGGGCTTTCCCTATCATGGTTGAAAATTTAAACCTTCTGTTGCTATTTTCGGTTACCTTGAACATAGTTCAGCAATATGTTACCATTAAACATTATATATTAAGCCATCAACGTTTAAGGAATTAAGAGATTCGACTCACCTTAAATTCTTCAGCAACTAATAGCCAGACTTTGAAAATAGGTCAATAAATAAAATCTATGCTAGCGAGACAATGAATGGCGGTCAAAGTCTAAAAAGTCACGAAATCTACATTAAGGATATCAGCAACCTTTTTGCGCTAATAAAAACAGCAATTACAACAACAAACAATCCTAAAATAGAGGTGAACTAAGCAATAAATAAGTTAAGATTTTCAAATAAAAGTAGAACGTAAGCATAGAGGAGGAACGTAGACAAAGAAAAAGTGAAAATTGCCGTTAAGATAACATACATATCTACATGCACGCACGCTGAGGGTTAACCACTCTAATAGTCAAGCAGCTATCTAACGAAAAAACATTGCCAAAAGGAAGAGGAAAAGTTCACCAAAGGATGTTTAAATGTGGCTGGAAAAGTGGGAAAAAGTTTATTGGTAATTGATAATTAAGAAGACAAATGAAAAATCAATGTCGGCAAAAGGAATGAGAAAAATATACAGAAGTTGGAAAAGAGAAATTAAAATTAATTTGGTAAGGAAAAGAGAAATAAACAACAATAATAATAAAAGCTGAAACAAAATAAAAAAAATTTAAAAAAAATTAAATAAATAAAATAAAAAAATAATTATAAAAAAATTATAATTATAAAATTAAACTAAATAAAATAAAAAAAAAAAAAAATAAATAAAATAAAATAAAATAAAATAAAATAAAATAAAATAAAATAAAATAAAATAAAATAAAATAAGATAAAATAAAATAAAATAAAATAAAATAAAAGAAAATAAAATAAAATAAAATAAATTAAAATAAAAAAAATTATTAGATATATATATTATTTTATTTTATTTTATTTTATTTTACTTGGTTTTATTTTATTTTATTTTATTTTATTTTATTTTATTTTATTTTATCTTATTTTATTTTATTTTATTTTATTTTATTTTATTTTATTTTATTTTATTTTATTTTATTTTATTTTATTTTATTTTATTTTATTTTATTTTATTTTATTTTATTTTATTTTATTTTATTTTATTTTATTTTATTTTATTTTATTTTATTTTATTTTATTTTATTTTATTTTATTTTATTTTATTTTATTTTATTTTATTTTATTTTATTTTATTTTATTTTATTTTATTTTATTTTATTTTATTTTACTTTATTTTATTTTATTTTATTTGATATTATTTTATTTTATTTTATTTTATTTTATTTTATTTTATTTTATTTTATTTTATTTTATTTTATTTTATTTTATTTTATTTTATTTGATATTATTTTATTTTATTTTATTTTATTTTATTTTATTTTATTTTATTTTATTTTATTTTATTTTATTTTATTTTATTTTATTTTATTTTATTTTATTTTAGTTTACTTTATTTTATTTTATTTGATATTATTTTATTTTATTTTATTTTATTTTATTTTATTTTATTTTATTTTATTTTATTTTATTTTATTTTATTTTATTTTATTTTATTTTATTTTATTTTATTTTATTTTATTTTATTTTATTTTATTTTATTTTATTTTATTTTATTTTATTTTATTTTATTTTATTTTATTTTATTTTATTTTATTTTAATTTTATTTTATTTTATTTTATTTTATTTTATTTTATTTTATTTTATTTTATTTTATTTTATTTTATTTTATTTTATTTTATTTTATTTTATTTTATTTTATTTTATTTTATTTTATTTTATTTTATTTTATTTTATTTTATTTTATTTTATTTTATTTTATTTTATTTTATTTTACTTTAATTTAATTTTATGTTATTATATTTTATTTTTTATTTTACCAGCTGTCTAAGAAATTAATTTACTTCTCATGAGAGCGAAATCTGAAATCAGTTTCAAATCACAAGTCGCATACCTACAAAACGGCATCCAAGAGAAAACACAGTAAAAACTCATTTTAAGAGTTTCTTCTGCTACTACGCACTACTATTTAATTCTGCCAAATTGGCGGGAGGTGTTTAATATTCCACGTAATTGACTTTCATGAAGGCGAAAACGAACGCGTGGATGGGAAACTAACCTTACTATTTATGTAACTATCTTCTCAACGGAAATATTATGACGTTTTCAAAGAAGCAAAAAATGTTATCAACACAGCATGAAGCGTCAATTATTACAACAAAAATATCGATATTTTGGGAATGAGGCAACATAACAGATACTCAAATACATACCACCCACCAAAACTAAGTACATACGAAAACAGCTATTGACAGTGATGGACAGAAAGATTCTTATATCAAGCATAGATTGGAAAAGTTTCAAAGCTAAATAGAAAGAAGGAAAAAAACTAAACGATAGTCAGTAAAAATAATACCCGTAGAGAAAGGACACACGCTGAGCTAGGAGAAAGTTGCAAATATGCCTTGCAGGAAAAACAAAAAGTAGAGACCAATATAACTGGCTAAGAACTATGACTGCAGTGAATAATAAAACAATGCCTAGCACACTGGGGTTCTATTTGATGGACCTTGTCTAAAGAATGTATTTCTATAGACACCCAAAGTGGTCAGAAAATGACCACTAAAATTGAAATGACAGACGAAAGATGAATTAGTTTCCTGTTTAAAAGGTAATCAATCACCATATAACTAGGTATAATATAGTAAGGAGTAGTTCTGAATTCATAAGAAACACACCAGTGAAAGCTACCGGTTTTCCATACAGGGTACTTTCATGATAAGGTAAATGTATGCTTTAAGATGAAGTAAACAGGAAAGGAGCAGCAAATTCTTGATTATTGAAAATGTATAAAAGCACGAGTGGTAAACAAGTGGAAAATATATTACAGCAAATAGAGGAAAGGAAAAAACTCAAAAGCAGCATATTTAATAAATAATTGAAATGAAGTCAAATTGCAGTCAAAATGAAAGAGTAGCAAATATTAAGGAAAAATGCAACGATGTATAAAAAAATAAAAATTCTGCAGTGAAAAGAAATTGTCTTCATTACATTCATATGTATAAAGCATAAACTTTATTTTTATATGGAAGAAAGCAGAAGATGACTTTAGGGAAACCAAACTTTATTAAAAACAGAAATTTTGTACCAAGTTTGTTGGCATTTTAATGACATACGAATCTGTATTTTTGGCTTACTTTCATATTATTTTATTGTATTTTATTCTGTTTTATTTAATTTTACCTTATTTATATATATACAAAAATATAGACAGCGTACTAGTACTAGTACAAGGGTATTATAATTTTTTCCACATAACGGTACTACGTAACGGCACAAAATCATCGAGATAGCTATAGAGTTCCACATATGAAAGTTCTTAAGTAGGTTGGAAAAAAAAATTTCATTAAGGCATGTCCGTCCGTCCGTTCGTCCGTCTGTCCGTGTGCACGATAACTTGAGTAAAAATTTAGATATTTGCATGAAATTTTATATGCAGGTTAAATTCTGGCCAAGGTAAGTTGCTATTGAAAATATGCAAAATCGGATGATAACCACGCCCCCATTTTCGATATCGAAAATTTCAAAACTCACATGGCACAAAGCATACTAGTATCGTTGGGAGTATACCTGATAAAATTGGAAAAAGTCGCCCTCCAATTATTCCCACTTTCCATATCGAAAGCTTCGAAAATCACCTAAATTGTTATAATTGCGTAACGGAAATGGCTAAAATGATATAGTTTGGTAGGATTAGCCCCCAAGTCATTCTTTTATGATTAAAAGTAGACGTGGCACCGACCACTTTTAAGGGAGACATTTTTGAAAATTTGACTGGTCGTAACTTCTAAACTGATAACGGTAGAACGAGAAGGTATATTAGCAAAATATGGAGTACACCTGATGTAATTAGACGAAATCGCTTCCCAACCACGCCCACTTCCGAAAAGGAATATTTGGAAAATCATATGAAAACTACCGCTGGGTATTTAATGTTCGGTTTACCCGAACTCAGACTTCCTTACTGGTTTTAATTTTTATAAAAATAAAATAAAATAAAATAAAATAAAATAAAATAAAATAAAATAAAATAAAATAAAATAAAATAAAATAAAATAAAATAAAATAAAATAAAATAAAATAAAATAAAATAAAATAAAATAAAATAAAATAAAATAAAATAAAATAAAATAAAATAAAATAAAATAAAATAAAATAAATTAAAATAAAATAAAATCAAATAAAATAAAATAAAATAAAATAAAATCAAATAAAATAGAAAACTAAATTAAATTAAATTAAATTAAATTAAATTAAATTAAATTAAATTAAATTAAATTAAATTAAATTAAATTAAATTAAATTAAATTAAATTAAATTAAATTAAATTAAATTAAATTAAATTAAATTAAATTAAATTAAATTAAATTAAATTAAATTAAATTAAATTAAATTAAATTAAATTAAATTAAATTAAATTAAATTAAATTAAATTAAATTAAATTAAATTAAATTAAATTAAATTAAATTAAATTAAATTAAATTAAATTAAATTAAATTAAATTAAATTAAATTAAATTAAATTAAATTAAATTAAATTAAATTAAATTAAATTAAATTAAATTAAATTAAATTAAATTAAATTAAATTAAATGAAATTGAATTGAATTAAATTAAATTAAATTAAATTAAATTAAATTAAAATAAATTAAATTAGATTAAATTAAATTAAATTATATTAAATTAAACTAAATTAAATTAAATTAAATTAAAATAAATTGAGTTAAATTAAATTAAGTTAAATCAAATCAAAGTGGATAAAAGTAGATTATATAAAATAAAATACAATTGGCAGAGACGCTATGTTACAAAATGAGTTAAGAAAGCCGATTTATTTCAAAATAAGCCTGCTAATATATGACCTTGGTTAATACCTAATCTGTATTCTTAGTATTGGCTGTGAAAACATTGGCGAGATTATTCACTACGCAGTCTAAATAAGACGGATTCAATATGCACGCGATATTTTCACATGCATCCATAGTCAAACGCATCCTCATGCTACATTTGTTTGCATAACACATTCCCAACCGCAACTATGTATAAGGCTAAGCGCCTAAAGTTATGCTATGTTTACGCCCGCCACATAACCGAAGAACTTGCACGACGAGTACCATTTTAATTTATTTTAAAGTTTGGCAAGCCTCGAGCTATAACGGCAAGTATAAGGCTAAACACACATACCTTCACATGAGTGTTTTTGTTGTTGCTTGCATGTTAGAGAAAATATTTGTGTCTGTGCGTATATGCTTGCTCATTTCGCTAACAAAACTCGTGCATAGTCCTCGGCTGACAACTAATTTGTCAATGTCAAATGTGATTTTCGCGTAAAAGTTTTTCACAATTGGTACAAGCGCATCCGTCAGGCGATGTTTTACCGCGCATACATACATACATTTTTGGTGGTTTTTGTTACCGATTCGTTTAGCTGATATTGGGTTGTTTGCTGTTGATGTAGATATTCGAAAACTTCGTGTAGTATCTACTAACCTACAGCGGCTGAAGCAGACGAAATTTAAACTTAACCACAAAGTAAAATAATGAGCACTCAAAATTGTGGAAATGCTTTTGGCTACAAACCAGCAAAATGAATATAAGTTCACTAAGGTCTTGCAGTAAAAAGTAATAACAACCAAAGTCAAACTTTTGAAGTTATCAAGGGACTTT
>CAXKVI010000001.1:174845627-174850627 GCA_964058755.1 Campiglossa producta | reverse complement strand
AATAAAATAAAATAAAATAATAATTCGTACTCTAGAAACTGCGTACAATAAATTGCTTTCAAAGTGCCTATTAAGTTTGCTCCTCATCGCCCCACACGCATACACATTCACTCCGCCATAGAAAGCTATTAACCAAAATAATTTGTTTTCATTCATTCCATAAAATAACACGACATCCGGTATCAGTTTAACTAGAAGTGACAGCTGTCTTAAAGTACTTTTTTGCTGCTTTTGTTGGTGTTTCAATGGATGATTTAAGAAGCTCTACTTTACGCAAACGAAAAGCGAAATTAAAAGATGATAAATATAAAATATCTTGCTTGGCTTCTATGACTTGTTTCCTTTCCTTTGTAATTTTTTCTTCTCTATGTCTTTCCTTCTTCTTTTTATGTGAAAATTCTAATGTTTTGTTATCACACAAGAATCTTAGGTATATGAAATTTTTCTTTTTTCCTAATTAAAGTTCTGCTTCCCTTAAATAGAAGAACATTTATAAAAAAAATAATTAAAATTTTTATTTTCGGCTTTTTATAAGCTTTTATCTCACTTGCCTCAAAGAAGCCCTTTAACAAATGCGTATTTTGTGTTTCGGATTTTATACAGTTTTTAGTGAGACGTCGTTATTTGAAGAGCCGTGTAATTTATTAAAAAAAAAACTTTGGCTTGAAAAAACTGTTTCTTAAAAATTTTAAAAAGTGTTGTCATTTTGTTCTTTGCTCAACTCCGAAATAAGCTGTAAGCTGTCAGAGAGTGACGGTTACGCATATTTTACCGCTTGAACCTTAGTATCTTTATAAATTCATGTACTATATCTTTGTTTAAAATATGTTAATATATACCATATGAACATATCTGCTATTCGCATAATATGTTTTTTTTTTCATTCGCACACACTACAAGCTAATTCACTTCACATGCTTGTAATGCCAATGGCAACCACAATGTGCGACTATCATTTTAAAAGCCTGAAGTTATGCTTTCAATTTGGCTAAAATTGCTTTGTGCCAAAATCACGGATTAATAACACGCACTCACGCACGCACGCACACATATCACACATACTCACACATTCATAGAATAAGATGCTCAAGCACGACAACCGATGCCTTGATTTTATTTGTTCTCCCTCGCTTTTTTAAAAAGGGTCCTTCATACTTTACTTCGCGCTCACACATACTTTTCATTTATTTTATTGGAAACGTTTCGTTTAATGCTTTGTTGTTGGCACTTGTAATTTATTCTACTAAATTCTTAACGCCACAAGCAGTGCGCTCACTTTTCACACTTTCCCCCACTCTGCCAATCTAAATTCCAGCACTTTACTACTTACATACATAAGTTAACAAGCAATTTCGCTATATCATCGTTAACGGTGTTGTTGTTTTTCTTTCTTCTTTTTTTATTGCTGCTGTTGTGATTTGCCAACAGCGTTGCCTTTTAAAATTCTTTACTTACACCTCAGTGGAAGCGACAAATGTGTATATGAACTACGTATGTTTGTGTGGGTGGCGAGGGGTGTATTAGCGCTACGAGGTTTCTGTTGTTAACCGCATTTTCTGCGCTTATAAATTTTTCCGCAAGTGCACTAATATAAGCTCTTACACAAGCAGGATATGTTCTATATGTTTACAATTGTGTGGGCGTGTGTGTGTGTGTCCTGTTGTGCGTGACAAAATAGAAGCGGAAAGTAGATTAGGATCAATCCTCATTGCAGTGATCCAAAATAGTTGTTGACAAAATAAAAAAAATAATATAGAATAAAATAAAATAAAATAAAATAAAATAAAATAAAATAAAATAAAATAAAATAAAATAAAATAAAATAAAATAAAATAAAATAAAATAAAATAAAATAAAATAAAATAAAATAAAATAAAATAAAATAAAATAAAATAAAATAAAATAAAATAAAATAAAATAAAATAAAATAAAATAAAATAAAATAAAATAAAATAAAATAAAATAAAATAAAATAAAATAAAATAAAATAAAATAAAATAAAATAAAATAAAATAAAATAAAATAAAATAAAATAAAATAAAATAAAATAAAATAAAATAAAATAAAATAAAATAAAGTAAAATAAAATAAAATAAAATAAAATAAAATAAAATAAAATAAAATAAAATAAAATAAAATAAAATAAAATAAAATAAAATAAAATAAAATAAAATAAAATAAAATAAAATAAAATAAAATAAAATAAAATAAAATAAAATAAAATAAAATAAAATAAAATAAAATAAAATAAAATAAAATAAAATAAAATAAAATAAAATAAAATAAAATAAAATAAAATAAAATAAAATAAAATGAAATGAAATAAAATAAAATAAAATAAAATAAAATAAAATAAAATAAAATAAAATAAAATAAAATAAAATAAAATAAAATAAAATAAAATAAAATAAAATAAAATAAAATAAAATAAAATAAAATAAAATAAAATAAAATAAAATAAAATAAAATAAAATAAAATAAAATAAAATAAAATAAAATAAAATAAAATAAAATAAAATAAAATAAAATAAAATAAAAAAAATAAAAAATAAGCGCTTCAGCATAAAATAAATATAAATTTCAAACCATCCCTGTGAAAAAATCTCAAGTTTGGAACCGATTTTCTTAGGCAGTTTTGATCTAGTTCGTCCAATTTTCAACATTTAGGTGAGTGAGTTAGAGAACATTTCATCATTCATTGGACTTGAACGCATGGAGACATTTCTTTTTGGCTGGCAGTTATTCTTGAGCTCTGCTCGATTGTCTATATCTTACTCTTAGTCATGTTAGAAATTCATGTATATTTAAATTCATGAGTGTAGATAACACTGTTTGCTATTCAAGTAGATTATAATTGAAATGCTTATTTTTTTTTTTTTTTTTTTTTATACTAAAATATTTCACTTACATACATATGAGAGTGTGAAATTCAATTTAAGTAAATCAGAATTAAATATTTGCATGGATGTACAGTTTAGTATCTTGAAAAAATAAATATATCCTATCACCAATCAGAGTTTGGCTCCAATTTAACCTCTTTCTTCTATGAAAACTATGAATAATCGACTTTATCAGCAGATAAAGTTTGACTTCAGCTTTTATGGAAGTAGCAAATTTCGTTTCAAGCTATGCGTATCTGCTTGCCTCTTACAACAGGGTATATAATTTTCAACCTCACTTGAAGCTTAGACTTCCTTATTGGCTTGTATTGCTTAAGTACATTAATGCTAATATTCATGGTGTATTTGTTTCTCGCGTGCAAGTGACACTTGTGCTCAGATTAATTGTACTAGATTATTATAAATATAATAGAAATTTCATGCTGACAACTTAACGAGTATATTTTTGTTAGGCTGGGAGAAATGAAAAAAGTAGCAGATTTAAATATTAATTTATAGGGATCTCTCTTTGCATTGACTACTAAAGACCATTTTAAAAGTGAGGACAAAAAGATATTTTCTTAAAGTAGCCTGCTCTGTTTTTGTACTACTACTAGCTCTACTAGTGAGCTGGGGTTCATCTAAACATATCATCATTTTTATATCGTTCCATATACATATGTATGTAGAGCAATCACATTCCAGCTGACAAGTCATTAAGCAAACATTTATGTATTTAATATTGATTTACTAAAGTAAATACATTTATGTATAATACTGAATCATGATATAAATTTTACGTTATTTCAATAAAACTCAGCGAATAACAACAAAAAATGTACAATGAAAATCCAACTGAATATTCAACTTTAAATACTTTTAGGCCGTGGTTTATTTTGTACAGGGTTCGGAATTATTCATTTATGAATATTCAAGTACGTTTTTTTTGCATTCGCATTCAGGAACATGAACATAAAAAAATCCACACCGTTTTAGTTCATGAATGTATTCGAGAATCATTCACAAATACATTCTGGAATCCAAACCGCTCAAGTTCATGAATACATTCGGGAATCATTCACATATACATTCTCGAATCCAAACTCCTCACGTTCATGAATACATTCGAGAATCATTCACAAATACATTCTGGAATCCAAACCGCTCACGTTCATGAATACATCCGAGAATCATTCACAAATACATTCTGGAATCTATGCCAGAACGTACAATCATCCCGAAATGAATACAAAAAAGTCCCAAAAACAATCCAGTAAAAGTTTTTATTGATCTCGAAAAAGTCCCGAAGTGATCCCGAAATAATCCAAACACAATCCCAAATAATACCGAAATGATGCAAAAACAATCCCGAAATGTTCGAAAAAGAATCCCAAAATCATCCCGAAATGTTCCAAAAACAATCCCAAAATCATCCCGAAATGATGCAAACACAATCCCAAAATGATCCCGTAATGATGAAAAAACCATCCCGTAAAAGACCTAAAATAGTTTTGATATGATTACGGAAAAGTGGGAAACACAATCCAGTAAAAGTTCCTTAATGATGCCGAAAAAGTCTCAAAGTGATCTCTAAATGATTCAAACCCAATACCGAAATTGTCAAAAATAAAGTCCAAAAAATAATCCCGAAATATTCCGAAAGCAATCCAAAACTTATCCCGAAATTATTCAAAAACAATCCCGAAAAATACCCAAAAGAGTCAAAAAATTATTACGGAAAAGATCCGAACACAATCCAGTAAAAGTTATTTAATTATCTCGAAAAGGTCCCAAGGTAATCCCGATGTGTTCCAAAAACAATCCCGAAATCGGCCAAAAAAAATTCCAAAAACAATCCAGAAATATTCCGAAAACAATCCAAAAATGATCTCGAAATCCTTTACTGATCTCGAAAAATCTCAAAGCGATCCCGGAGTGTTCCAAAAACAATACCGAAATAGGCCCAAAAAACCCAAAAACAATCCCGAAATGTTCCAAAAACAGTCCAAAATTATCCCGAAAGGATTCAAAAACAATTCCGAAAAAGGTCCAAAATAATTCCGAAAGCAATACCGAAATGATCTGAAAACAATCCCGGAAAAGTCCGAAGACATTCTCGAA
>CAXKVI010000001.1:174830310-174837927 GCA_964058755.1 Campiglossa producta | reverse complement strand
GACGGGCTCGTGCTTATTATAGTAAACAAACCAACTCTCGTTTTCAGCAACAGCAATCAATGCAATTTTTCATGACTACACATACAATTGCATTGAATGCAAACACAACAATGCTAGTGGTCATACCTACGTACATTCACACATAACAGCGGCTCTATAAGGTGAATGCGTGTTTAGCATTTCATAATATAATTAATTTTTTTTAATTTTTGGTTTGTTTTCGGCCACCCTGCTCGGCGAGACATATCGATACATACCAAATTTTATATACCTTAGAATTGTGGTTATTGCAAAAAAGGGAGGAACCAGTTATGTTTGCGCATTTATATATAATAGATAGATACTGGGTCGCTTCTTGCAACAACTTGCTAGAGAAAAAAGAGAAGAGAAATAAAATAAAATTAAATTTAAAAAAATAAAGTAAAACACAATTTTAAATAAAATAAAATAAAGTAAAATAAAATAAAATAAAATAAAATAAAATAAAATAAAAAAATAAAATAAAAAAAAAAAAATAAATAAATAAAAAAAAAATAAAAAAAATAAAAAAAAATAAAATAAATAAAATAAAATAAAATAAAATAAAATAAAATAAAATAAAATAAAATAAAATAAAATAAAATAAAATAAAATAAAATAAAATAAAATAAAATAAAATAAAATAAAAATAAAATAAAATAAAATAAAATAAAATAAAATAAAATAAAATAAAATAAAATAAAATAAAATAAAATAAAATAAAATAAAATAAAATAAAATAAAATAAAATAAAATAAAATAAAATAAAATAAAATAAAATAAAATAAAATAAAATAAAATAAAATAAAATAAAATAAAATAAAATAAAATAAAATAAAATAAAATAAAATAAAATAAAATAAAATAAAATAAAATAAAATAAAATAAAATAAAATAAAATAAAATAAAATAAAATAAAATAAAATAAAATAAAATAATATAAAATAAAATAAAATAAAATAAAATAAAGTAAAATAAAATAAAATAAAATAAAATAAAATAAAATAAAATAAAATAAAATAAAATAAAATAAAATAAAATAAAATAAAAATAAAATAAAATAAAATAAAATAAAATAAAGGACAATTAAAAATAAAAAAATTATATAAATTAAATTACAATATAAAATAAAAAAAAAATTAAATAAAAAAAAAATACAAAATAAAATAATTCAGAATAAAACAAAAGAAAAACAAAAAAGTGTGAGTAACCTCTACAATACCACCCTTAACTCGTACTTTTGCCTTTTATACCAATACAGCGGTGTGGGCCAAGGATCTTTGCTCTTCCACTCTGCTACTTCATTGCATAATTTACTACTCACTCACTTTGAACTCAACCAGTTTTTCGTAAAAGAACAATCAATAATGATGCCCTTCAAACCACTCTAATAAATGAGATGCAGTGACTTATTTTTTTGGTACTTGACCTCTATAATTTATTCATTCATTGCTTCAACATAAATTGGCTTGCAATATTTTTAGCTTATTATTTTTGTTTTTGTTCAATTTATCTTGTTTTCGTGCAAATCTTGGTCACTAAGTAGTTTTATCTCATAACAGTTGAATGAAAATATCTAAAACATTTCTGGTTTTCATTATGAATGATTGCTGAAAATATGTCACACAGGCGATTTTTTTTTATATTTCTTATCTTCTATTTCATGCACTCAAATCCGCGTAATTGTTAAAAGACAAACTGTGCCATAGCAGGAGAAAAACAGCACAAGTAAAGAGTAATAGAACGCAAAAAGGTGGGAAGCATAAGTGCCGACTGATAATGTCGGTGGTGCTGCGAATGACAGTCGACATTGTGGCGTTGAAACTGGTTGTTGATACTTGGCATACTTTTAGGCGCTCTAGCAGCTCTTTTGGGATTTTCGCTGCTTTATGCGCTCAATCTTGAAACACCTCATCAAAGTATATTTGTTTGTGTCTTATCTTGTTACGTTTTTAGTTTTATTTGGTGTAGCAAACTAATGAAGTTGAATGTTAGTAAATAATCGAGGGCATCAAATTTTAGGCGCATAGCATGTGCTTTTGTGCGTTGAAGAGAAAATTAACTTTTTTATTTTGCTAACAAATGTTTGTTTTACGCTTCGTTAGCGCTTAGCTGAGTAGCTGCTTTTTTACGAAAAACTAAGTGCATGGCTTCAGAGAGGCAAGGTGTCATGTGTGGGCATACATATATCTCTGCAAAGCTACTTCGCTCCCCAAAGTATGCAATGGTTATGGAAACAAATTTTTTTATGGTATGGTTATGGTATGGTTATGGTAAGGTTATGGTATGGTTATGGTATGGTTATGGTATGGTTATGGTATGGTTATGGTATAGTTATGGTATGGTTATGGTATGGTTATGGTATGGTTATGGTATGGTTATGGTATGGTTATGGTATGGTTATGGTATGGTTATGGTATGGTTATGGTATGGTTATGGTATGGTTATGGTATGGTTATGGTATGGTTATGGTATGGTTATGGTATGGTTATGGTATGGTTATGGTATGGTTATGGTATGGTTATGGTATGGTTATGGTATGGTTATGGTATGGTTATGGTATGGTTATGGTATGGTTATGGTATGGTTATGGTATGGTTATGGTATGGTTATGGTATGGTTATGGTATGGTTATGGTATGGTTATGGTATGGTTATGGTATGGTTATGGTATGGTTATGGTATGGTTATGGTATGGTTATGGTATGGTTATGGTATGGTTATGGTATGGTTATGGTATGGTTATGTATGGTTATGGTATGGTTATGGTATGGTTATGGTATGGTTATGGTATGGTTATGGTATGGTTATGGTATGGTTATGGTATGGTTATGGTATGGTTATGGTATGGTTATGGTATGGTTATGGTATGGTTATGGTATGGTTATGGTATGGTTATGGTATGGTTATGGTATGGTTATGGTATGGTTATGGTATGGTTATGGTATGGTTATGGTATGGTTATGGTATGGTTATGGTATGGTTATGGTATGGTTATGGTATGGTTATGGTATGGTTATGGTATGGTTATGGTATGGTTATGGTATGGTTATGGTATGGTTATGGTATGGTTATGGTATGGTTATGGTATGGTTATGGTATGGTTATGGTATGGTTATGGTATGGTATGGTATGGTTATGGTATGGTTATGGTATGGTTATGGTATGGTTATGGTATGGTTATGGTATGGTTATGGTATGGTTATGGTATGGTTATGTATGGTTATGGTATGGTTATGGTATGGTTATGGTATGGTTATGTATGGTTATGGTATGGTTATGGTATGGTTATGGTATGGTTATGGTATGGTTATGGTATGGTTATGGTATGGTTATGGTATGGTTATGGTATGGTTATGGTATGGTTATGGTATGGTTATGGTATGGTTATGGTATGGTTATGGTATGGTTATGGTATGGTTATGGTATGGTTATGGTATGGTTATGGTATGGTTATGGTATGGTTATGGTATGGTTATGGTATGGTTATGGTATGGTTATGGTATGGTTATGGTATGGTTATGGTATGGTTATGGTATGGTTATGGTATGGTTATGGTATGGTTATGGTATGGTTATGGTATGGTTATGGTATGGTTATGGTATGGTTATGGTATGGTTATGGTATGGTTATGGTATGGTTGTGGTATGGTTATGGTATGGTTATGGTATGGTTACGGTATGGTTATGGCATGGTTATGGTATGGTTATGGTATGGTTACGGTATGGTTATGGCATGGTTATGGTATGGTAGTGTTAAAATAATTTAAATTTCAATTTCAATTAGAACGATCGACCCATTACTCTTAGGGTTTAATTTTTTGGATTATGCTGAATATAATAATATTTCTATTAAACACATTTTTCAGTTACACTTCTCTAACAAAATACCCCTTAATCCTGTTTTTTCTCATATGAATATTTTAGTTTTAAAGTTCGAATACTGACCGCAGCTTTAATTTTGTAGACACTATAGATAAAATTCCGTTCGAGTATTAATTTCAGTCCCTGTATATGTGCCATCATTAAAGTTGAACGATTCGCTTCCACCATCCGCATTCCACTAGTTATTTCATTGCCACTTTCATACTTTCATTCCTGCCTCCATCTCCGCACAACCACTCCAAAAAGCACATAACTGTTTCACATTTCCGCTTCCACGACTCGCTTTTCATTAACTTTACACCGTCAACTAAAAACTTAAAAATCCAGCACAAAGCTCACATTTTCAGCGCGGCTCATTTTTGCCGCTGCAAATATTTTAATCACAATATCTTTTTTCTTTTCACTCTTTTTTCCGCAATATCTTTATTATCATAATAATTTTGCGGTTAGTAGGCCATTTCGGAGGCTCCCAATAGAAAGCGCGAAGTGAGTAAATGAAAGTAAAGCAGGAGGCGGAAAGTGTTACAAATATTTAATCACTGAAGAAAATAAGCGCAAAAGAATATGTCAACACGTTCGTTGAGACACAAATCATGCACCCTAAAAGTATGCTATGAATTGCTCTAACGACAGCACATAGATAGTTGGCTGATAGAACTGCTTTAAGACGTGATTTACTATATTCTTGGCATTCTATTAATACATCAGATTGTGCAAAACTATAGTGTGGATGTGTGCCAACGAGATTTACCCATGCGCTTGTTCAATTGTCCTCTTTTGCATGCAAATGAGGTCAACTTAAATATTGTACCACTAAGCTCCCCAAAGTATGCAATGGATATGGGGGAAAAAAATGTTCTATGAGCTCTTTCACGTGCACGTCCTTTAGTTACAGCATGAACAGTTCACATTGTGTATATTACATAGAAATGTATGAAAAGGCGCTTAAGTAGTTGTTGTTGTTGTTGTTGTTGTTGTTGTTGTTGCTGCTGCTGCTTCTTCTCCTTCGCTCTTTCTTTGCACTCGAATAGGGTTAAGGTAATAGCAGTTGAATGACATGGTGACCCTTAACCCCTTTAGGTATTATATATATTTGAATATGTAAATATATTTGAGAGACTGAGTTTAAAATAAACATTATACTTAGCTCATACTTATTGTCGTTTGTTTTGCACCTGGCATTGGAACTTACATGACTCACTTACTCAATATTTGTTCTTCTTTTCTTCCAGGTGCGTAACATGTACTATAATTTGAAGATTGAGGAAGGTGTTTCAAGTTTAAACAGATTGAGGGTTGGGAGTAAGGGCATGCGAAGAGTCGCCAAATATTGAGCACTGCGGAAGGATGGCCGCGTTATGATTTAGTAGAGTTTTTGTATCGCTTCGTTATTGTTTTGTTATCGTTTCGTTATCATTACGTTCTGGTTTCATTACGTTTCCTTATCGCTTCATTATCGTGCCGTTATCATTTTGTTATCATTTAGTTATAATTTCTTCATTGCTTATTTATGTTTTCATTACCGTTTCGCTATCGTTTCATTACCGTTTCGCTATCGTTGTCGGTTGGTAACGTTTCGTATCGGTTTGTTATCGTTTCGGTGTCGTTTCACTATCGTTTCGTTATTGTATAATTATCGTTTCGTTATCGTTTCAATATCGCTATTTTGTCGTTTCATTATCGTTTCGTTATCGTTTCATTATCGTTTCGCTATCGTTTCATTATCGTTCCGTTATCGTTTCATTGTCGAATAGTTTCCATTCAATATCGAACTCAATATATTTTGGTTAGACTGCCTTTAAGGAAAATTTCTCACATAAGTAAGGCACACTTCTTCCCATACTAGCTTTAAATATTTGCTAATCAAGGTCGCAAACCCTCTTTAAATCTAAAAGATTATAGCCTTAAGACAAAACGCATTTCAATAGCCTGATAAACAATCAAATGCAGACGCATCTATCTTAAATGGATTACTTTTGTTAGCTTCTTTTTATCATACTCAAGAATAATACTTAAACAGTATACTTGTGCCCTCAAATTTTCCATAGCGATAAATAACTTGTGGAAAAAACTTGAGAAATAAAAGCTTCTAATGCGTCAATAAAGCTTATGGGAAAACATAGATATTGAAAGCAGTAGGTATTAGGTTTTGGTAGAATGTCAATGATCCATAAATCGGTTGTCATCCATTCAAATGCAAAGAATTGATTACACAAAACGAAAAAATAAAAGAGAAAAACTGCAGGAGTTTAAGTGGACCAAACAAAGCTAACATAAATAAAAATAAACAATGAAAAAAATGGAAGCAAAGGGACGGCGACAAGTTTATTTTGTGTTTGAAGAAGTTATTCAATTTCGTTGGGACGAGTAGCAGTTTTTATAAAAAAAAGTACGACTCTGTTAAAGCAATGGTTCAGTAAATTTCGTCCCTAAAGGACATTTATGCGATGTGGATAATAAATAAGAGCACATACTATGACAAGAATAGGGGGGTAAGAATAAAAGGTCGATAGAAATAAAATAAAATAAATTAAATAATGTGAAATAAAATTTAAAAAATAAAATTAAAAAAAAAAAAATAAAATAAAATAAAATAAAATAAAATAAAATAAAATAAAATAAAATAAAATAAAATAAAATAAAATAAAATAAAATAAAATAAAATAAAATAAAATAAAATAAAATAAAATAAAATAAAATTAAATAAAATAAAATAAAATAAAATAAAATAAAATAAAATAAAATAAAATAAAATAAAATAAAATAAAATAAAATAAAATAAAATAAAATAAAATAAAATAAAATAAAATAAAATAAAATAAAATAAAATAAAATAAAATAAAATAAAATAAAATAAAATAAAATAAAATAAAATAAAATAAAATAAAATAAAATAAAATAAAATAAAATAAAATAAAATAAAATAAAATAAAATAAAATAAAATAAAATAAAATAAAATAAAATAAAATAAAATAAAATAAAATAAAATAAAATAAAATAAAATAAAATAAAATAAAATAAAATAAAATAAAATAAAATAAAATAAAATAAAATAAAATAAAATAAAATAAAATAAAATAAAATAAAATAAAATAAAATAAAATAAAATAAAATAAAATAAAATAAAATAAAATAAAATAAAATAAAATAAAATAAAATAAAATAAAATAAAATAAAATAAAATAAAATAAAATAAAATAAAATAAAATAAAATAAAATAAAATAAAATAAAATAAAATAAAATAAAATAAAATAAAATAAAATAAAATAAAATAAAATAAAATAAAATAAAATAAAATAAAATAAAATAAAATAAAATAAAATAAAATAAAATAAAATAAGATAAAATAAAACAAAATAAAATAAAATAAAATGAAATAAAACAAAATAAACTAAAATAAAATAAAAGAAAATAATATAAAATAAGAGTAAAATAAAATAAAATAAATTTAAAAAAAATTTAAAAAAATAAAATAAAATATAATAATTTAGTTATTGTTATTATTGGTCATTTTTTCACGAACTTTGAGAATTTGTGGACTTTTTTTATAAAATTATTCTTTCGAGTTTTTTACGAAAACCAGTTAAAACTTAAACTTTTTTAATCTTCTCTTCGATAAAGTTTTGAACAGTTTATTGGACCCCTCGTGGCTGTGGACATTGATACTGTTGGCTACTCGCGAATGCTTTGGCTCATTTTCTTGTATTTCCTCTT
>CAXKVI010000001.1:174780310-174825310 GCA_964058755.1 Campiglossa producta | reverse complement strand
AATTCCATCGTTCTATCGTAATCTGTTTAAGAGTTACGACCAGTCAAATTTTCAAAAACGCCTCCCTTAAAAGTGGGCGGTGCCACGCCCACTATAAAAAATTTATGGAAAAATCATAAGAGAATTACCAGGGGGATTCACCTATAAAATTATATCATTTTAGCCATTTCAGCTGCCGAGATATGTCAATTTGTGTGATTTTCGAAATTTTCGATATCGAAAGTGGGCGTGGTTGAAGGGCGATTTTATCCAGTTTCATCAGGTATACGATACTAGTATGCTTTGTGCCGAATTCCATCATTCTATCGTAATCAGTTTAAAAGTTACGACCAGTCAAATTTTCAAAAACGCCTCCATTAAAAGTGGGAGGTGCCACGCCCACTATAAAAAATTTATGGAAAAATCATAAGAGAATGACCTATAAAATTATATCATTTTAGCCATTTCAGCTACCGAGATATGCAACTTATGTGATTTTTGAAATTTCAGATATCGAAAAAGAGATAACCCCATCTGAATTCGCCCACTTTCAATAGCAACCTACCTTGGCCAAAAAGTAACCTGTATACAAAATTTCATGCAAATATCTCAATTTTTACTCAAGTTATCGTGTACACGGACAGCCGGACAGCCGGACAGGCGGACGGACATGCCTTGATGAAATTTTTCACGGATTTCACTTTTAAAGCCATTCAGTTCTTGCACTCAAATTTAACATAAGCCTAATTTCCACACAAAAACTTTATTTTATATTATATAGACTCAATTTAGTTTGAATTCATTTCACGCTGGTTTGGATTTGCGCTAATTTGGCTTTTCCCCTTAGAGCCCACAAAAATGAATGAGATGTGAAATCTCTTAGGATATGTGCATAAATATTTAGTTACGAAAATCAGTTGAAGGAATTATGGGTATGAGGGGTATGAATGTGAGTGTGCGCTTTTCTTAACGAACATGTGTAGTTGTAGAGATTTTCTGTATATGAGTCATTCCATGCCAACCTTCGATTTCGCTAAACCCCCTTCGATTTCGCTAAAAATTTGCTATGTTTTTCTACCCCCCGAAAGACATTTTTCAGAATTTTTTCAAATTTTTTCCCCCAAATCAAAAAAAGTTATGAGCTTTAAAAAAAAAACTTTTTTGTTTTAATGCTGTAACTTTTTCAAAAATCGACCGTTTGGGATCATTTTTTTTTTTTTAATTTTTATTTTTAAATGTAGTTTTCGAAAAAGAAAATAAAAAATTTTTTAAATGCCTAGGTATATAAATTTTTTTTTCGAAAAAAAAAGTCGGACCCGTTTTTTTTTTTTTATCTGCAAATTTATATCACAAGATGTGCCGACAATGGAAAAAAAAAAAATTTTTCAACTTTGGCTCATTTTATATAACTTTTTTATGAATTTTTTTTTTCAATCAAAAAAAAAAAACATTTAAGCGATTGTTGGCATATATTTTTATTAGCGGGGCTTATTGCAGAATTAGTTGGAGTTTTTCAAAAAAATAAAAATAAAAATAAAAAAGGGTCGGACTTTTTTTCGAAAAAAAAAAAATTATATATCTGGGCTTTTAAAAATTTTTTATTTTTTTTCCGAAAACTAAATTTAAAAACAAAAATTAAAAAAAAAACTGATCCCAAACGGGGATTTTTAAAAATGTTACAAAATTTAAAAAAAAAAGCTTTTTTTAAAAGTTCATAACTTTTTTTGATTTGGGGAAAAAAGTTTGAAAAACTTCTGTCTTTGGGGGGGGGGGGGGGGGGGGGGGGGGGGGGGAGGTAGAAAAAGATTGGAAATTTATAGCGAAATCCAAGGGAGTCAGGTAAAAATTTATCGATTTGGCATGGAATGACCCATATATACCAATGAATAACAAACATATCAGAAAGTTATGCGAGTGTACTTCAGCAAATATCAGAGCCATCAGACGATTTTGAATAGGTTTTGAACCCAACTGAGTTTAAATCCAATTCCATTAGACTATGATCAACCTTACTGAATAACGGCAAACCGTGCCGATTTTTAGTTAAAGTTTTTGCTAGCAGCTTATACTAAGTTCGGAAAAATGTTCATTAACACTTCGAAAAAAAACTAAATTTTAATATTTGGTCTACAAATAAAAGAGTGTGCAACAAATCTTAACCTTTGAATTTTTCTAAGGACAACAGGATCCTTTAACAGGATATTGATAAAACTTATTCAACAGAAAAGGACATTAAAATTTCAAAAGTATTTTAGTAGATTGCGTAAAAATATGTTTTCTAGCAAAAAAAAAAAGTGTATATGTTGAAATTTTGCAATTATATTTCACTTTTTATAGAACATACACGGCGTATGAGTAACATTTAATTTTTCTAGTAAGAAAAGTTCCGATACATTTTATTCATGTTGTGGTTGATAACTCTGAGACAGATTGTGATATCGAAAGAAAACTTACACCACGTTCAGAGCACCATGAGCACCTTTATTTTGATACGCATATTGTAAAATCTATTTCTAGGATATCACCTTAAGATAAGTAAGTTTTTGATACATAATGGTCAAAATTAAGGGGGTCTACCGTACACACAAATATATTTTTATTCAGTCGCAGTGACGACACATTCAAAAATGCACTTATTTTCACTTCATTCAAGTTCAAAAAGAAATATTATAATGTAAACTAAATCACTGCATAAATTGCAGTATATTTTACATCTAAGCCCTATGCTTCTCTATAACACACACAAATACAGCGCCAGGCCATATGACGCATGGTTTTGCCCCAAACTAGACACGCATACGCAGCAAATTTTGATATAAACTACTGGCACGGTTTTTTTCTTCTTCTTTTTACTATTGAGGGAAAAAGAATAATGGAAGAAAAAAATGTAAAAAAGTTGGTGTGAAAAAACATTTGGTGATATATAATGTGTGAATCTACTTGAAATGGCTGAGGTCACGAAAATATTTTAAAGTGTGCCGGACATGCATGTATGAATATATACAGGGTGTGGTTAAAAGAGTTCTTAAGAAAATACCCAAAAAATAAATGCTGAGAGATAGTATTTTTTTATCAACTCGTAAACTTTGAAGCTGGTCCTGAAAAAATTTTCAAAGACAACTCTCGTTGAATTTACAATACAAATTATTTATACCACTTTTCAGAAATAATATTTTAAAGCAAAAATTCTCTCACCCAAGTCATTATTTTGTAATATTTTCTGCACACCCATTAAAGGCGGAACAAAAAAATGTAGTATAAAGTATTCTGATGCAAGTTCATGGTACCTACATGTGTGTGTTAGTTCAAATGGCTGCACGAAAGATTTTCTTGCACTTTCGTCTGACGCCATTCATACGAACACTTTTGCACTAATACTCGTGTATTTGTGTTTGTGTGCATTTACTGCTTTTGTGCAATAGTTTCCAGTTCACACCCTCATGTCAAGCCATTTGAGCTTCAACATAACTTTACATGAAAGTTTATCCAAAATTTGATATATTTTTTTTTTTTTTGGTAACAAATCATTTATGTAGTTTTGTTTTTGTCTACTTTTTCTGCTTATGCGGCAAAGTTGTTTTCTGATGATTCAGACATTTAGTTATCTGAAAGGTATAAAGGAAGGTTTGGGAAAAGTGAATGCGTAGACTGAGAGAGGTAGAGTGAGGAAGAAGAGAAATGAAAAACAAGATATACCTACCCAGAGGTTATGATAAGAACCTCTCAAGCAGGGACCGGTAGAATTGAAAGTGAGATTGTATTAGTGAAAGAGCGGTCATCGCACCAATCAAATTATGCTATCTCTAGTAACGAAGCAACAGCGTATGTTGTTAAGTCGTTGCTTTCAAGCGAGAAACTGAGCATAAGCAACGACATCCATTGATTGGCCAGTGCGATATTATAGCGCTCTCACAATCGCAGCAATAATTTCATTATTCAAAAGGCCAAGCAAAGAGCGTGAAAATCTGGGCGAATTTTGCTTTTAGATTTTTTGGACAATTGAAGCATCATTGGGAATAACGTTGTAAGTCACAAAATCAAAATTGTTAGGGAAGGCATAAAACCCCTTATTCACGAGAAGGTTTATCCCCAGAATTATTATTTTTAGGTTCAATTTAAGAGCTAAAAAGTCGAATGGGACCTGTTAGCAATTTCCATAAATTTGGTAATTTCTATCGAGTTTCCCGTTCGTCGGAATTGCTAAAAGGCCTCATAATTTCGGCAAATTTATTGCTTGACCAATGTGGTAGAGCTTTTTTAAAGGGAATATGCGAAAAACCTAGGCCTACTCTAAAAAAATTTTTGTGCCGACCTTCTCTTCCAATGGCGTTGTAGGTAACAGTGTTTTGCGGGACCTACAAAGCCGATGACTTTTTCTGAGAAACCTTTCATTGCAGAAATACACTTGGGGAGTTTGCCAAACCACTACCGAAGGTGGACCCCGTTTGGAAACACTCTTTTTGGTAGAGAATTTTATGATGTGGACTTTTCTGAGTTAATATCACCAAATGCTGGTGTAATGGACCGAGCATAGGAATGTCTCAAAACCGAAACTGACATGGCATGACTGTAAAATGTTCCAAAAAAATTCAGTTAAAAGGTCAAATCTTATCAAGGGCGCCGCGAGCTAGGGTTTTGGGGGGTTCTAACCTCATTATACTTTTTCCACTGATATAGTTTTTACGTTAATATTCCTTCAATTCCTCGAGATTTGGTACATTCATCTTTTAAAAATTTCCCAAAAATTTTTTTAAATTTTCGTTGTGCCAGAAACATGAATATGCTACACATTTATGTTTGTGGCGCAACGAAAATGTTTAAAAACTAAATTCTCAAATTTTTTTTAATTTTTGTTTTGTCAGAAATATTTTGTACTCAACAACAGACACCATGGCGTATACGTAACCATTTTGCTACACATTCATGTTTCTGGCAAAACAAAAATTTTAAAAACTTTAAAACACAGGTTTGAACTATACATTCAAAACCTTTTTATCGACTATTGGGCTGTGTTTAGTATTGCTCAATGCCTGCACTCATTTAATTTAACAAGAGACGTATTCGATTCCAAAAAAATATATCGCGGGAAAGTAGTCGATAACACAGAATAAAGAAATTTCATTCAAATCGCAATAAAGAGTAGCCTCCAGTTTTAAAGTCTATTTAAAATTAATTCTATTTCTATTGACTATTTATCTATAAGTGTCTATCAGTATCTACAGCTACATACTCCGACTATTTTGGTTTTATTATAAATTTTTGTCACGTGCTATCTATTTTCAATCGAAAATGGTATACAAATTTACTCTGTCCCAGTGGCAAAGCCCATGTAATCCATAAATATGCATTTCCGTAATCATTATTTCATATTTATCTGTTTTAACAATCGGCAGCAAAACGCGCAGCATATTTCAGTATGCAAGTAGGCATAAACAATTGCAACGACATAACGTGTTTACTTACATACATACTTTTTTTATCCATATTCACACTTAACGACATCAACAAACACGTACATATGAGCCAACCGCATGAATTTTTCACTGCCGCAATGCTGTGCATTTAATGAATAGCCAGCAGGTGCTACCGACGCGGCAAGTATTTCAAGTATCCTCTGTTGTACTACTGGTTGCAGCGTTTACTGCGCTGATTCGCAACATTTTTCTATAAGCACCATAAACGACAAATGCACACTTACCAATACTACGCCAACATACCTGATACTGCATACAGACATTTTTTTAGATGCATACACAAACACTAACATCGCACCACAAACAAACACAAACACGGGAGGTACAAAAAAAGGTAATAAAAGTACTTGAAATTGCCCGTATACCCTGTGGCTGAATATGGCAACACCGTGTTGTGCATGAGAAGTGCCAACGTTTCGCTCAAACGATGATAAGGGCGAGTGTAGCGCAAAGAGAAATGTTTTAATGCAATTTATTATGACAACGACAACGACACCAAACCACACACACACACACATCCAACCAAAAGTATCCATACGTGTTCATAAAATGTGTGAAGTATTTATATAGCGACACCTAAAGCATTCTTTTAGGGAGTAGCGCGATTTCCCAGCAATCAAAACAACTGGTTGTAAACTAACTTGCAAAAAAATGTAGCAACAATATTTAAAACAAAAATAAAATAAACTAAATTAAAAAAAAAATAAAACAAAAAAAAAATTAAACTAAAGAAAATTAACTAAAGTAAAAAAAATAAAAACAAAACGAAACAAAAAAAATCAAAATAAAGAAAATATAAAACAAACAAAAAAAAAGAAAAATAAACTAAAATAAAAAAAAATAAAAAATAAAAAAAAAATAAATAAATAAAAAATAAAAGAAAATAAAGTAAAATAAAACAAAAAATTAAGTAAAAAATAATAAAATAAAATTACCAAAGAAAAAAAAATTAACTAAGCAAAATAAAAAAATTAAAAAATAAACTGACAAAAAACATCAAAATAAAGTTAAATAGAATAAAATAAAAAACAAAAAAAAATTAACTAAAAAAACAAGAAAAATAAAATAAAATAAAATAAAATAAAATAAAATAAAATAAAATAAAATAAAATAAAATAAAATAAAATAAAATAAAATAAAATAAAATAAAATAAAATAAAATAAAATAAAATAAAATAAAATAAAATAAAATAAAATAAAATAAAATAAAATAAAATAAAATAAAATAAAATAAAATAAAATAAAATAAAATAAAATAAAATAAAATAAAATAAAATAAAATAAAATAAAATAAAATAAAATAAAATAAAATAAAATAAAATAAAATAAAATAAAATAAAATAAAATAAAATAAAATAAAATAAAATAAAATAAAATAAAATAAAATAAAATAAAATAAAATAAAATAAAATAAAATAAAATAAAATAAAATAAAATAAAATAAAATAAAATAAAATAAAATAAAATAAAATAAAATAAAATAAAATAAAATAAAATAAAATAAAATAAAATAAAATAAAATAAAATAAAATAAAATAAAATAAAATAAAATAAAATAAAATAAAATAAAATAAAATAAAATAAAATAAAATAAAATAAAATAAAATAAAATAAAATAAAATAAAATAAAATAAAATAAAATAAAATAAAATAAAATAAAATAAAATAAAATAAAATAAAATAAAATAAAATAAAATAAAATAAAATAAAATAAAATAAAATAAAATAAAATAAAATAAAATAAAATAAAATAAAATAAAATAAAATAAAATAAAATAAAATAAAATAAAATAAAATAAAATAAAATAAAATAAAATAAAATAAAATAAAATAAAATAAAATAAAATAAAATAAAATAAAATAAAATAAAATAAAACAAAATAAAATAAAATAAAATAAAATGAAATAAAATAAAATAAAATAAAATAAAATAAAATAAAATAAAATAAAATAAAATAAAATAAAATAAAATAAAATAAAATAAAATAAAATAAAATAAAATAAAATAAAATAAAATAAAATAAAATAAAATAAAATAAAATAAAATAAAATAAAATAAAATAAAATAAAATAAAATAAAATAAAATAAAATAAAATAAAATAAAATAAAATAAAATAAAATAAAATAAAATAAAATAAAACAAAATAAAAAAAAATAAAATAAAATGAAAAAAAAAAAAAAAATTAACTAAAATAAAATAAAATAATATAAAATAAAATAACAATAAAATAAAATAAAATAAAATAAAATAAAATAAAAACAATATAAAAATAAAACAGCTCACAAAAATGTTAAAATAAACAAATTTTTAAATTAAGCAAAATAGAATAAAATATCACCCTTCGTAAATTTTTAATTAAACCAAATGTTTTTATACATTTCAAACTCCAAAAACTATTTAATACCTATAAGAATTCCCACTCACAAATGTTCCAGATAAGCTTTACGTGGTGAAGAATCTATGTAGGCAGAGGGGAAATTATTTTCCAGTTTTTAGTTCATTTTAAAAACATTTTAAATTAAAAATATTTTTTATTCTATTTTTTATTTTATACTTTTTAGTTGTGAGTCTGTGAAAATTTCTAAGATTGTAATTGGATATTCTGTGTCATATTAGTGGTACTCATGTAACCATATAACTTAACAAAAGCGTAAATATATACATTTAACAGCTCAGTTAGATGAACGATATAGATAAATTTATGTGAATACTTTTTATTTTGAAATTCTTATTAATTTAATTTTTGACCCATTTTTTAGCATATTCTTCTATTTTTGTCTAGTATGCATTGACTGCTTTGAAAAACTGCATGTCGAACAGCGTAATCGAATTGGGTAATTTTTCGAGGTGTTTACACACTAAACTCCTCGCGGAAGTTTACCGAATTTGTGTAAACTTCGGTCCAAGGCGCATTCATTACATGTGGCATCCTCCCACCATATGGTTTCTTCTTCTTCCCTGAAAATCAAATCGTAGCTGTCAAATTGCTTATGTTGTTGCTTTGTCTGACATTTACAGCCACTAGGAGTGTGTGCGTGCGTGTAGATCTGAATTCGCTCGAGCACGCTTGTATGGATTCGCCTTGCTTCGTTCCATAAAATTTTGACAGTTCATTTACGCATTCGGCAATTTTCTACGTTTACACGCTTTACGCGGTGTGTCTATGGTTACATGAATAAAATTATTCTTTTTTAAGCATTATAAAGCACATTATCTTTCCTTTGTGCAACAGTGACTGCGCCTAAATGTATGCAGATGAAATATTCGAAATTTCGATGCTGTTTATGGCACTGAAAACGCATTATAGCATGCGCATTATAGCATGTGTACGAAATATTCAGATAGCAAATCTCTGGAAATGAAACTTTTCAAATATCTCTACCCGTGCGCCACCTATCGGAATTATTTTTTTGTTATACTGCGTGGGGCCAGAAAACTAAACGACGATGAAAATTTCAAGATTCTACTCCAACGGGAAGTTCGTTGAAAAACAAATTAACCGACACCGAAAACAGACCTTCGCATTTCGTAAATAGAGCGACTCACGCGCCACCTAGCGGGTGCAATTTTTTTTTGAACATTTGGAAATTGATTAAGTAATACACACGCTAAATATCAGCTAAATCGGTCCATAATTAGGATTTTCAGTTTTTATTACCCCGATCTCAGCTCCACCTAACGGAATTTTTTTTTAGGAAAATATTTCTTTTCATAGTAGTAATACATGTTCCGAATTTCAGCCAATTTTGTCATCGCGACCTGAACTGTGGTGAAAATTTCAAGACCCTAGCACAACAGGAAGTTGGTTCAAAATCGAATGGAAAAATCCGGGCACAAGAACGACGAAAGCGACCTAATAAAAATATTTTAATAAAATAGAAAAGAGTTTAAAAGGAAAATTCCTAGCGCGACTGGTTCGATTTTGGTCAGAAACTTCTACATTGAGTTTACATTTTACTGTAGGGCTTTTGCTTACAAACACACACACACATTCATATGATTTCATACGCTCTCCAGAATAATAAGGATAGTCAATATGCGCGACTGGCGGTCTCCTGAAGTGCACCCGAGGGAGTGAATAGCATGCCGCCGTATTTTTTTTTTTTTGTTTTTTTTTTTTTTTTATATAACTAAGTATGTAGATACTTTCGTGTGCTTGTTTATGTATAGCTATTGCATATTTGTTCATACTTTAGTGCTTTCACAATTTTTTTTTTTTTCACTCTACGAGTGTTTCTTTTATGATATTTTGTGACATTGCGCTTTTTTGAGCTACATAGCCTTTGCATTAGAATGCATGAAAAGTGGCGCTGTGCTGATTTCGTATTGATGAGACTTTTGTGTGTATTCTTGCTGTATAATACCTCTGTTTATTTATTATACAAATATAATGACTTGCATTTGAGTGTCAAGAGGCTTTTTGCAATTTATGCAGTAGAACTGTAAAAAGTTAATCCATCTTTGTAGATTTAGGAGTTTTGCTCCATTTCTGAATATAAACTATGACAATGGGAAACGGTTTATATAAAGCAAGCGTATACGGCAGGAAAAGACACAACTTGTTGCATACCTATATTATAACATAAAGTGGATAGCTTTAAGGTAAATTCACAGTAAACTTAAAGAACGCCTTTAAAATTAAGAACTATCTCTTCCCTGCCTTTTCCACAGTCTCATGCACCTGCTATATCCTTTAAGACAAACTCTTTTTAAAAGTTTATTTTTAAAAACACCAAAGCTGCGAAAAATATTCAAATGACGTCGAAACCGTAAATGATGACGAGTAGGAAAAGTCGACTTAATCGTATGCAAATCGCTTCTTATGTTAAGCATGTGTGTTGGCAGCATTCAGTACTTGCATACCTGATTTAAAAATCAAATTCCCCATGTAGTTGAGCTTTTAAAGATATGCTCTTTTGCTTGAGGCATTAATATCTTTTCCTTGCGGTAACGAATTGAAGAGGGAAAACGGAAATTTTTTCTTAAAAAATCAAAAACCAAAAGAACAAACAAGCATCCACTTCGCAACGATGCAAAAGCCTTTACTAAGCTTTTGCCAGCTTGAATATGGGCTTTAAAGAAAGTCATACTACATAAAAAGAAGTTAGTTTAATTCTTTTCCAATAGCGAAAATGTTTGGCCATAACCTCTAAATATGTTTTTAATACTTTTTCAAGAATTTTTTTAGAGCATTTTGATACATTTCGGGACCATTTCGGGATCGTGTTCGGGATTATTTCGAAACTTTTTCTGGATTATTTTGGGCATTGTTTTTGAATCGTTTCGGGGTTTTGGACTGTTTTCGTTTCATTTCAGAATTGAATGATCCCGAAACCATCCCCAAATAATAACAGGATGTGAACCAAAAAAATCTTTTTTCGGGAATTTGGGTTTTTATCGAGAACATGTAGGGAAATTTTTTTGTTTTGGCACTTTTCGCGATCGCTTCGAGATCGTTTTCGGGATTGTTTCGAAACCTTTTCTGGATCATATCAGGTCTTTTTGGAGATTATTTTTGGATCATTTCGGAGTTTTCCGGTTAATTATCGGAACTTTTCCCGATTGTTTTTGGATCATTACGAAAATTGTTAATAATTGTTTTCAGGATCATTTCGGGAATTTTTTGGGATTATTTTTCTGATAATTTTGTTATAATTTCGGGACTTTTTCGGTGTTATTTTTTGAATAGTTTAATTTTTCAGGATTGTTTTTGGATCATTTAGTGATTGTTTTTCGTATAATTTTGGAACTTTTTCGGTATAGCCCCGAGAGTCTTTTCGGGATTATTTTGGGATTTTTTTGACTTTTTTAAATTTTTCGGGATTGTCCGATGTGATCCCGAACACAATCCCAAAATGATCCCGAAAAAAATCCGAAATGACACTGACATAGATGTGAAACCAAAAAAACTTTTATCCGGGACTTTTTGATTGTTTTCAGGATTATTTCGAAACGTGTTCTGGATCGGGAAAAATTGTTTTCGTTATCATTTCGGGATTATTTTCAGGATGATTTCGGAATTTTTGGAGTTATTTTCGGGATAATTTTGGAAAATTTTTAGGACTGTGAACCTAAAAAATCTTTTTTCCAGAACTTTTTAATTTTATTCGAGAACATGAAAGGGATTATTTTTATTTGGGACTTTTCGGGACCGTTTAGTGATTGTTTTCAGGACTATTTCGAAACATTTTCTGGATCATTTCGGGATATTTTGAGGACTGACTTTGAATCATTTAGCTTTTTTTCAGGTTCATTTTCGGAACATTTCTGGATTGCTTTTGGATTATTTCGGAATTTTCTGATTATGTTCAGGATGATTTCGGAATTTTTGGGGTTATTTTCGGGATAATTTTGGAAAATTTTTAGGATCGTTTTTGGATCATTTCTTGATTGTTTTCCGAATGATTTTGAAACTTTCTCGGTATAGCCCCGAGACTGTTTTCGGAATAATTTTGTGATTTTGCGTTTTCGTATCATTTCCCAAATTGTTGTCGTTATTTTTTTCGAAATTTTTCGGGATTGTTCGAAATGATTCCGAAACAATCCCAAAATGAACCCGATCTTTCCACGACTTTTTAATTTTATTCGAGAACATGAAGGGGAATTTTTTGTTTTTGGGACTTTTCGGCACCATTTCGGGATCCTTTTCGGGACTATTTCGAAACATTTTCTGGATCATTTTGGGTCTATTTGGGGATTGTTTTTGCATCATTTCGGGGTTTGCCCGGTTCAATCGAAAACAATCCCGAAAAAGTGATGAAATTATTTCGAAAATTATCCCGAAACTCCCCACCAAAATTCATTCAACTGAAAAACGGTCGATTCCAACCAATTGATGATGTGACATGGAATGACCCCAGCTATCACTTCCTCAAAGTGTAGTTATATTCTGACCCAGCCAAGTCAACTCCACACCAAGGAACTGCAGCTCATAGACTTATATCCAACAATTAAACTCCTTCTTTAACTTTTTCGAAACAATCAAAATTATTTCCTTAAGTACTTGTTTAAAGCTTTTCGAGCCCAACAGTAATATGAGATGAAAAAATTTGAGTCCGCATAATTTAGATTCGTTCAATACGATTGAGATTATCTCAAAAATAAAACCGCTCAAGTGCATGGTAATTTGCTTTCCCAGCAGTAAAGCCAACTAGTTGAAATTAGCTCTACTAGGAAGCCACGACAGTCGAGTCTGACTCTTGTCGTACCCCGTCAAGGGCTGTTACTTGCGCATTATACACATCCCCTCTTAACCCTCTAGACACATATAATTCTCCAAAACTTTGGATTCGCTGTTGGTAGAATTTCGAAGCTTTTCGAAGCCTAGATACACACAGAAAAATTTTCATGTACTCATCTGAAGCTCATGTTGAAAGCTTGACTTCGTGTTAAATTAACATGACTCACTGTTGAGTTGACATGACTGCCCTTTTAAATTGATATGAATTTCTTTCAAAACATCATGCCTTCCGGTTAAAACAACACCATCTACCTCTTTAACTCAAATTTAACCAAATCTTTCTTGTTAGTTTAATGCTGTAAAAAAAACTTGCGAAATTATTATGTGTGTTCTTCCAGCAGAAAACTAGTGATTTTTTCTAACTAGTTTGGAATAAGACTTGAGAATACTACCTATGTACATAGCTACTTACATATACTCCTAACACACTCACAGCTCCACTTACAACATATCCTTAATGTATGTAAGCATATGCTTAGTGTTTGATATCTTTTCCGCTTAGATTGTAATGCTGCTGAGAAGTTTTTATTGTCATGTCGCAATTTGCATAAGTTCAATGGGCGTCACCAACTGACAATGTTAGCTTTGTTAAACGTCTGCCAAAAACTCAGTTGGATATGTACTGGCATAAGTTTACGAAAACAAGCAAAATACGTATGTAAGCTAACAATAACGAAAAATATATCTAAAAAAAAAAAGAAATTCAAAACCATCAAAGTTTGTTATTTGTTTATTTAACCTTTTGTGTTCGTTGCCCTCAAGCTTTGTGCCGCCAAAACTAATACATATGTAAATACACAAAAGGCAGACGTACCTACATATGTAAATGTTGTTACCATCTTGCATATATGCATTTCAATTTATTTACTTTTCTGCTTTCTTAGCAGGCTTTTGGTGAGCTTTTGGGATTTCTATTTTTGTTGTGCTTAGTGGAAATAAATTTTGGTTTGAGAAATAAAACCACAGCTGAACGAATGCTAAAAATATACAAATTAATTTTCAATAACTTGTCTTTAATCTTTTTTCTATATTAACTTTAATTTATATCTTTCCTCTAAAAAGCTCTTTAAAGCTTTCAAAAGCACAAAATTAATTATTGTACTAATTTTTAGTTCTGTTTACACTGACGGCTCGAAGTTAGATGGCACAGTTGGAGGAGAGGTCTATTCAAGGGATTTGGAAGTCACATGGGTCCCGGGACACAGGGAGGGAAACTATAGGGCAGACGAACTTGTCAATCAGGGTATGATCAAGCAGGTTCTTCGGGATAAGAAGCGCTTATGTATGCCGTTTGCCACATGCAAGCTAATACTGAAGGAGTACACACTCCGTCAAGCCAACGAAAGATGGCAACAATCCCCAGGGTGCCAGATATCCCAACAAACCTGGCCAAAATGGGATCGTAAAGATCTAGAGACATTCACGCCCTAAGAAGGAAAGAAATCTTCATATTAATAGGTGTTTTAACCGGGAACTGCCTTATTAGTAGGCACGCAGGAAGGCTAGGTGTGCCCAACCGGCGATGCTGTAGGAGTTGCAAAGATGATGAAGAGGAGGAAATGGTGGACTTGATGGCCTTTATAAAGTCATCTAAGTGGTTTGAGGAGAAGTAACGGTGTCGGTTAAGAAGTGTCAGTCCCGGGATTCTGCTTTGTGGGGAGTACCAACAACTCGGGGATTTTCCTTATGGCCGGTCCCGAGACTGACTTTCCTAGTGTTGGTTTATCACTGGCCTAAGTGTGCCTCTGCGGCAATCTTGATATTAATTTCTTTCAGATCTCGCTAGGCCTTGGAATATCTCTGAAACTTTCTTAAAAATGAACACGAAGAATGTTCCCAATTTGATTGGCGAAGGCATCAGCGAATGATTCCACGAAACATAGGCAGTTCTTTTCGGAGACGAACCTTTTCTTTATTTTTACTTAAAATTATATATTTGATATCTTTCCTCTTAAAAGCACTTTAGAGCTTTCAAAAGCACAAAAAAAGTGTTGCACTCATTTGCAGTTCATAACTAAGTTTTCAGCAAGTTTGGTAATAATTTCTTCCAGGTCTCGCTAGGCCAGTTAATTCATCTTTGCACGAAAGCGATGAAGCACGAAATTAAATGGAATATCTTAAGAATAACAAACCTTTTTGTTTTTTTTTGTGCACTACTGACTCAGGTAGGCCTCACCTTGTTCTCAACACACCCACTTCGAATGCCTTTTCCGGAAAAATATTAAAATAAAAAAAGCTCGCATGCAAATTTTTTGGCATGCTTATGTACTGCTACATACATACATGCATATTAAGGTGAGCTAAAAAAATATCGAATTTCGTGAAAACCTTCTATGTAACTGAATATATCTTCTCACCCAAAAATCGTACATCCAACTTTTACCCCAGTAAACGCAGGGAATTGAACGCTCTTCGAAAAAGTTCATACCAACTATTTTTATTAATCTGACCATTACAAAGTTTGTCGAATTCGAATATTGAATCACGAGTTTCGAATTTCGAAAACAACGAAAATCAACTTTTTCGGCCCACCCTAATACACAGTACATATGTAAATCTTATGCAAATGCCTACCACCTTAAAAGCGGTTTTGTAAATTTATATACCGATTTCTGTAAATTTCTGCTGCCACTGCATTTCCCGTTATTTTGCATGCATATACTTAATGCTCTTCGACAGTTGGGCGTCACTGTCACGCGCCTCCTTAAGTTTTGCATACTTTTTCTTACAATTTCCATCTATACGTTCAACAGCTTCTACTATGGGAGTCTTTGTGCTGCAGTTTGTTGTTCGTCTTGCTTGTTTGTTTATGGAGTTTCCTTTCGACTTATCCTTCCTTAGTTTTTTTTTTTTTTTTCTTTCAATCGATAATGCATTTGTGGTGTGCTCTGTTATGGTCATTATGCGGTGCTTGCTTGCGAGAGGCGTTGTTTGTGGTGCTGGTTTTTTTTTTTTTGTTATCCTTTCAAAGCTATATCTACTTTGTTTGATTTGCTTTTTTTTTGTTGGGACTTGTGTTTTCAATTTCTTGCGCTTGTTAGGTGTTTTCTTTCCATGTTGACAAAGTAAACGCTTGGCAACGGTTTTTTTAGTCTGGCTAAAGTTCGGGTTTATTTGCCTGTCAAAGTGTACTCAATTTTGAGCCTGTTTCAATTTTAAAAATAATGTTTTTGGTCTAAAGTGATTCCGTTTTGACGTTTTTGCGTTATGGCCTTTAAAATCTTATAACTTGAAACGAGCTTTTCTTATATATTTGTATATCCGGTACTATCTTGAGAGCTCCATGATGGATTTCGATGAAATTGGGCATAGAGATAGTATGCTTAATTCAAAGACTTTTGCCTTAGGTGTTGCCACTTGCGGCGGTTTACAGGGTTGCCACCTATCAACATTTTTTTTAAATATTGTGCAAGATATTCCAATATGGGTATCAAATGAAAGGTACTTTCGGCGACATACCAGCTAAAATATTTTGAAGTAGGGTTGCCACCTAATCGAAGTAGATTTGTATATTTGTATATCCGGTACTATCGCGAAAACCGCTTGATGGATTTCCATAAAATTTGGTACAGAGATTCCAAAACTTTTTGAAGTTAACTTCTTAGCCGGCGATATGAAGTTTTGATTGGGAGTAAAATTTGAGAAAATGGCTGATGATGCAACGGAAATTATGCAACGGAAATTTAAATTGTAGCCGACTTTTAGGCGTATGTTGCAGACTTTCAGGCGTAGGCGATTTTCACCACGATATTTAGCTGTCAAATCAAATGGGAGGTGAAATTCTAGAAGCTAACTAACTTTGCACAAATTTTAATAGTTAGGCCGAGCAGAATTCATGGGTGTTGCCACTTATGGCGGTTTACAGGGTTGCCACCTATCCCAATTTATTTTTTAATATAGACTATATACATATACCAAAGTGGGTATCAAATGAAATAAGATAAGTTAATTCAGGGTTGCCACTTGGGGTTGCCACCTAATTACAATTTATTTATTTTTTCGTATATCTCGGGAACTGCTTGGCCGATTAGGATAAAATTTGGCTATAGACAATTTCATTCATTCTAAGATAATATACATGGTGGTTGGCACTTAGGGTGGTTTATAGGGTTGCCACCTATCCCATTTTTTTTAATATAGAGCTGGATATGCCAATATGGGTATCAAATGAAAGGTATTTTCGACCGTATTCCAAATGTGATAATTTGAAGCAGGTTTGCAACTTAGGGTTGCCACCTAATCGCAATTTATTTTGTTTGTTCGTATATCTCGGGAACTGCTTGACCGCTTTGGATATAATTTGGTATATAGACAATAAGATTCATTCTAATATTATATACATTGGTGTTGCCACATGAGGCGGTTTACAGGGTTGCCTCCCCGGATTACGTATGACCACTGAAACTTTAAATGATGCTTCTAAAACTCTTAATTTTTTTTACTTATCCATTTGGAAATAAAGACTATTTTTTTATTTAGGGACATTTTTTTTATCGCCTTCCAATTTTTTACTGCCTTTCACATGCTTCATGTAATTTCAAGTGTTCGCATGCATCCATGAACCGCTTCACTTACTTGGCATTTATTTATTTCTTTAATGTCACATGTCACAACCATTTGCTATCGCTTCTATTTCACTCCAAGTATTACAACCGATTGTAGCGTTTCGTGGCGGTACAAGCAAAGGAAGTACAATTAAGACGCAACAATAATGGGCAAAAAAGGAGCATTTGTCGCGTTAATTACTTTCAAGTTTTCCTGTTGAACGCCCGCCCAAAGGACTGCTGACACATGCACGAGCACTTTTAAAAATGTTTTTTTCCAGTAGTATGTTTTACTTTTCATTCATTTATGTGGCGCTTTGATGTTGAGTTAATTTTTTTTTTTTTGAGTGGGCGCTCAAAAAAGTTAAAAACGGAAAATATAAATAAGAGTAAAAATTTGAAAAAAAAAATGTTGACACTGTTTGTTTGAAAAAGTTAAGGTACTAATTGGTATGTATATGGGTCATTCCATGCCAAATGAACAAATTTTTTACCTGACCCCCTTCGATTTCACTAAACAATTTTCAGAATTTTTTCAAATTTTTTTCCCCAAATCAAAAATAGTTATGACTTTTAAAAAAACGTTTTTTTTTTTAAATGCTTTAACTTTTTCAAAAATCGACCGTTTCGGATCATTTATTTTTTTTTGTTTTAATTTTGTTTTAAATGTAGTTTTCGGAAAAAAATAAAAAAATATTTAAAAGCCCAATCGCTTCTATATTTTTTTTTTTTTGAGGAAAAAAAATTTCATTCAAAAATGTTATATAAAATGCGCCAAAGTTGAAAAAAAATTTTTTTTTAATGAAAAAAAAAAATTGAAGAAATTGTCGACACATCTTGTTATTAGCGAGGCTTATTGCAGAATTAGTTGGAGTTAAAAAAAAATAAAAATAAACATAAACAAGTAAGGAAAGCTGTCTTCGGCTGTGCCGAAGGCTAAATACCTTTCATGAATAAGCGTCACGATTTTCACTGTTTGATCCCCAGTACAGCCTGTGTGAATTTAACTTTAGCTCATACCGAAATTATCGGAGCTATCGATTATATGGGGACGATGTGTTATATTGGTCCAATCTCATTGATTTTTAACATCGACATTCCACATTCTAAAATAGCAACATTTACGAAATTTCACGTTCCTACCAATATAATTACGGGAGTTATCTACCAAAATCCGTTTATCGGAACAATGGATTGTATGGGGGCTATGTGAAATATTTATCCCATTTCAATGATTTTCAACATCGATATTTTACATATAAAAATAGCGATGCTTCCAAAATTTTGCGTTCCTATGTGTTTAATTACAGGACTTATAGCCCAAAATCCGCTTATCGGAATAATCGATTGTATGGGAGCTATGTGAAATATTTATGCCATCTCAATGATTTTCAACATCGATATTTCGCATATAAAAATAGCGATATTTCCAAAATTTCACGTTCCTACCTATATAATTACAGGAGTTATCTACCAAAATCCGTTTATCGGAACAATCGATTGTATGGGGGCTATGTGAAATATTTATCCAATCTCGATGATTTTCAACAAGAATATTTCACATATAAAAATAGCAATACGTCCAAAATTTCACGTTCCTACGTGTTTAATTACAGGAGTTATAACCCAAAATCCGTTTATCGGAATAATCGATTGTATGGGAGCTATGTGAAATATGTATCCCATCTCTATGAGTTTCAACATCGATATTTCACATATAAAAATAGCAACACTTACAAAATTTCACGTTCCTACGTGTTTAATTACAGGAGTTATAGCCCAAAATCCGTTTATCGGAACAATCGATTGTATGGGAGGTATATGTAATATCGGTCCGATCTTGCTGGCTCCGACAAATGATTCCTATATTGGAAAATGGTGGCCGCATATAAAATTTCAGCCAAATATCTCAAAAACTGAGGGACTAGTTTGCGTTCAAACAGACAGACAGACAGACAGACAGACAGACAGACAGACAGACAGACAGACGGACAGACGGACAGACGGACATGGCTAAATCAACTCATCTCGTCATCCTGATCATTTCGGTATACTTATTGAAGGGTCTATCTCTTCTTCTTCTCATACTTACAAACATCGGACCAAAGTTATAATACCATTTCATGTTCATGAAAGGTATAATGATCCCAAACAGTCGATTTTTGAAAAAGTTACAGCTTTTAAAAAAAACGTTTTTTTTTAAAGTTCATCACTTTTTTGATTTGGGAAAAAAAATTTGAAAAAATTCTGAAAAATGTCTATCGGGTGGTAGAAAAAGATAGCAAATTTTTAGCGAAATGGAAAAGGGTCAGGTAAAAACTTTGTCGATTTGACATGGAATGACCCATATGGACGTCTATGTATAGCAACGTTTGTATGTTTAACTGAATATGGGATAGGTTCTTTCATCCTATGGATGGGCATTAGGGTGGATCAACAAAAAAAGTTTTTCCAGTCCACCCCTAGGATTAAAGATATTTTGAAGGCGATCCCAAAACAATTTTTTTTTTTGCCATGCCCCCCCCCCCCCGATGGGCTATTTACTTTTTTTGACACTACGTCGCCATTTTAATTCCGATTTTAATGAGCCATACACCGTTGTTCATGGCTTGGAAGCCGCCACAATTCTTACCTTAATCATTTTTTACTCCGAGTTCAAATTCTAGTAGTGACTGTGGGTATCTCGTTTCACATCATCACATCACATCATATGATGTGAATCAAAATACCGACAGTCACTACTAGAATTTGAACTCGGAGTAAAAAATGATTAAGGTAAGAATTGTGGCGGCTTCCAAGCCATGAACAACGATGTACGGCTCATTAAAATCGGACTTAAAACGGCGACGTAGTGTCAAAAAAAGTAAATAGCCCATCGGGGGGGCGTGGCAAAAAAAAAAAAAAAATTTTGGGATCGCCTTCAAAATATCTTTAATCCTAGGGGTGGACCGGAAAAACTTTTTTTTTTGTATGGGGACCGATCCGGGTTAATGGGCATTTTCCCTTAACGTTTAGTAACCTTGATTCTAACACTATCCCCTTGGATGTTGCCACTTGGGGCGGTTTGCAGGGTTGCCACCTATCTCAATTTTTTAAGTATTGGGCAAGATATGCGAGTATGGGTATCAAACGAAAGGTATTTTCGGCGGCATATCAACTAAAATATTTATGGGGTCAATTTGGAGTCATTTTGGTTTCATTTTGGGATATTATTGGGGTCAGTTTGGGATATTTTTGCGGTCAATTTGAAGTTATTTTAGTTTCATTTTGGGATCCAATTGCGGTGATTTCGAATCATTTTGGAATATTTTTAGGGTCATTTTGGGGGTTTTTTGGGATCATTTAAAGGTAATTTTGGAATCATTTTAGGGTCATTTTGGAATTATTTTGGAGTAATTTTTGATCGCTTGAACGATTTTGATGAAATTCTGCATAGAGTATAGTAGGCTTGATTCTAAGACCTTCCACTCGGGTGTTGCCACATGGGGTGCTTTAAAGGGTTGCCATCTATGTCACCTTTTTTTTAATATTAAGCTAGGCATCAAATGAAAGGTACCAACCATTATGTCTATAGAATGAATTGGCACCTATAGTTGCCACCTAACGGCATTTTATTTATTTCTTCGTTTATTGAAAGATTTGGATGAAATTTTGTATGTGGATAGTATGTTTCATTCTAAGATTTTCTGCATGGGTTTGCCACTTTATACGGTTTATAAAGTTGCCACCTGTTGGTAAGTAAGACTACTTATTGGATAAACTCGAAAACAGCGAGCAAGCTCGGTATTAAGGCATATACATACAGTGTACGACAAAACTAAAGCACAAAAAGTAAGCTTTTGGTAAAAAAAATTCAATTTAAATTTGTTTTTGAAGAAACTTTAAACTTAAAAAATTTAAATTTCTGTCAAGTTTCCCAATTATTCGCCTATTGTTTTAGTATCTAACTAACTATCACCCTCTCTCTGTTAATTTCCTAAAGGGTATTTCATCAAAGCCAGTCTACATTTGTTTGGCTTTTTTAAATGGCGCTTTTTGATTTACCGCACGCAATTGCTTTGATTACGCAAAGCTCATTTGAACGAGGAATGTTAAAAATCGACTTTCCGGCAATCAACAAGTTCAACAATTTATGTAAATAATAAAAAAAAAAGGATTTAGCGAAGTAGGGTAAATGGCTTCATTTATATGACGCAATGTGTAGCACTTTTTATTCGTAACGGTACGATTGAACCTACGCATCTTGACTATTGATGTTTAGACTTATTTGTTTGTTTATCTTTCTTTTTTGTCTAGTACTTATTTTGGGTCTTCTTTAGAGATTTTTGGGCGATAACGTAAGGGGAAAAGTAAGCGAAGCTCAAAGAACTTTTTACTGGAAAGCTTGACTGTAGAACAAAAAATGAGCTTAGGCTTACGACTGCGATGAAAGGCGAAGGAATGCAGTAGTAAACAGACGAAAAGCAGACTACAAGAAACCAAGAAAATTACGTACATAAGTGAAAAAATAGAGGTATAAAAATTGGGAGACGGTTTTCGGTTAAAAAAAAAAAAAACCCGTAACTTTGTAACAGTACTTACGAAAGCTACGAAAATTTCCTATTAGATGCGTACGGCTATAAATCATCGATCTATATCAAAAAGTAAAAATTGATTACCGTGTCGTTTACGTCCTTTTCGAGAATAGCGCTCGTTATAAAGGATTTTTGCAAAGTTTTAGAAAATGGGCGTGGCACCGCCTACTTATTAGTGAATACATTTTCGAGCTTCGAATGATAATAACATCAGAGGCGTATGCGCTAGAACAACTAAATATGGTTGGGGGCATATTATTTTTGAGAAAAGTACACTCATTGAAATAAGCGAAATTGCTGCTTGACCACGCCCCCTTTGTTCATAAATGTTTACAGAGAAGGGGGTAAAAAAACGGGACATGCAATATTACGTTGAATGATCTAGGGAGAATGGTCATAATTGGTAAATACAACATTATCAGTCTAAAAAAAAAGGGCACCGCGCACGACGAGCTAATACCAAACCTTCCAGGAAAGATCATTTTGTAATTTCACTTAGGTAACCTCGGGATCAGAAAACAGGTACTTCTAACTAAAATTTTGTTGAAACTCTTCATCTCCTTAATAACGCTGCCACTCAACACGTACAACAAATAACACTTGAGCACTCACTTACTCCCAATATATTCGAAGTCTCTACACATTACGAGTGTTAAACAAATTTTTAGCACAAAAAAATCCAAATAAATCCTAAAGCAACCCTCTGCGGTTGCAACACATGAAAAAAAACAAGTGAAAAGGGCATGAGCGAAAAAAAAACATAAACACAAAACACAACAAAAATATGCTCCGAGGGCGCAAACATATCAGCAAAATAACAAAAAATTTAATATGAAGGGATGAGCTTTTCTGTACTGCAGGTTCGAGGATGGGTGTATGTATGTTGTTTGTGCATGTAAATATTTTCACACACATTTACACATCTCCACACTTAATAACAATTCATGTTTAACAAAATCATTTGGCAGCATTAACTTCGGCAAAAATTACGCGAACGCGAACATGAACATAAATAAAAAAAAAAACAAGAAATCCAACAAAAACACAACACAACACAAGCAAAGAAGGCAAGTGTGAAGCAGCCATGATGATGACGACCATAAGCAACAGGGCGGGAGGAAACAAATATTTGCGTTGTAGGATGTATGTAAATTATTCGGGTAGTTGATGTGGGCATGTGAATTGGTTAAGCCTACCGTGGTGAAGGAACGACGAAAATTTTTTGGCACGCATAAGTTAAAAGACCACAATGAAAAAGAGTAGGTAGTAGAAGAAAAAAGAGAATATGAAGAAAGGAAAGCGCAAAAGGCTTCGAAAATCAAGCATATTACTTAAGTTATGGCGAAGGCGGTTATGACCGTAATGATGGGCAGGAAACATACGTTAACATGAACATTTATGTATAAGCAAGAAAAGCTACAAGGAAAACGTAAGAGGAGTAAATATAATTAGCAGAGGTGTGGCGTTCTTTGGTATATAGAGTTCATCATGGTTATGGTATGGTTATGGTATGGTTATGGTATGGTTATGGTATGGTTATGGTATGGTTATGGTATGGTTATGGTATGGTTATGGTATGGTTATGGTATGGTTATGGTATGGTTATGGTATGGTTATGGTATGGTTATGGTATGGTTATGGTATGGTTATGGTATGGTTATTGGTTATGGTATGGTTATGGTTGGTTATGGTATGGTTATGGTATGGTTATGGTATGGTTATGGTATGGTTATGGTATGGTTATGGTATGGTTATGGTATGGTTATGGTATGGTTATGGTATGGTTATGGTATGGTTATGGTATGGTTATGGTATGGTTATGGTATGGTTATGGTATGGTTATGGTATGGTTATGGTATGGTTATGGTATGGTTATGGTATGGTTATGGTATGGTTATGGTATGGTTATGGTATGGTTATGGTATGGTTATGGTATGGTTATGGTATGGTTATGGTATGGTTATGGTATGGTTATGGTATGGTTATGGTATGGTTATGGTATGGTTATGGTATGGTTATGGTATGGTTATGGTATGGTTATGGTATGGTTATGGTATGGTTATGGTATGGTTATGGTATGGTTATGGTATGGTTATGGTATGGTTATGGTATGGTTATGGTATGGTTATGGTATGGTTATGGTATGGTTATGGTATGGTTATGGTATGGTTATGGTATGGTTATGGTATGGTTATGGTATGGTTATGGTATGGTTATGGTATGGTTATGGTATGGTTATGGTATGGTTATGGTATGGTTATGGTATGGTTATGGTATGGTTATGGTATGGTTATGGTATGGTTATGGTATGGTTATGGTATGGTTATGGTATGGTTATGGTATGGTTATGGTATGGTTATGGTATGGTTATGGTATGGTTATGGTATGGTTATGGTATGGTTATGGTATGGTTATGGTATGGTTATGGTATGGTTATGGTATGGTTATGGTATGGTTATGGTATGGTTATGGTATGGTTATGGTATGGTTATGGTATGGTTATGGTATGGTTATGGTATGGTTATGGTATGGTTATGGTATGGTTATGGTATGGTTATGGTATGGTTATGGTATGGTTATGGTATGGTTATGGTATGGTTATGGTATGGTTATGGTATGGTTATGGTATGGTTATGGTATGGTTATGGTATGGTTATGGTATGGTTATGGTATGGTTATGGTATGGTTATGGTATGGTTATGGTATGGTTATGGTATGGTTATGGTATGGTTATGGTATGGTTATGGTATGGTTATGGTATGGTTATGGTATGGTTATGGTATGGTTATGGTATGGTTATGGTATGGTTATGGTATGGTTATGGTATGGTTATGGTATGGTTATGGTATGGTTATGGTATGGTTATGGTATGGTTATGGTATGGTTATGGTATGGTTATGGTATGGTTATGGTATGGTTATGGTATGGTTATGGTATGGTTATGGTATGGTTATGGTATGGTTATGGTATGGTTATGGTATGGTTATGGTATGGTTATGGTATGGTTATGGTATGGTTATGGTATGGTTATGGTATGGTTATGGTATGGGTATGGTATGGTTATGGTATGGTTATGGTATGGTTATGGTATGGTTATGGTATGGTTATGGTATGGTTATGGTATGGTTATGGTATGGTTATGGTATGGTTATGGTATGGTTATGGTATGGTTATGGTATGGTTATGGTATGGTTATGGTATGGTTATGGTATGGTTATGGTATGGTTATGGTATGGTTATGGTATGGTTATGGTATGGTTATGGTATGGTTATGGTATGGTTATGGTATGGTTATGGTATGGTTATGGTATGGTTATGGTATGGTTATGGTATGGTTATGGTATGGTTATGGTATGGTTATGGTATGGTTATGGTATGGTTATGGTATGGTTATGGTATGGTTATGGTATGGTTATGGTATGGTTATGGTATGGTTATGGTATGGTTATGGTATGGTTATGGTATGGTTATGGTATGGTTATGGTATGGTTATGGTATGGTTATGGTATGGTTATGGTATGGTTATGGTATGGTTATGGTATGGTTATGGTATGGTTATGGTATGGTTATGGTATGGTTATGGTATGGTTTTGGTAACAAAATCCGCAAATCAGGAAACAAAAAAAAGTTTGTACGAATTTAGCAAGCTTTTTCTAAAATTTGTGATGGGCTTCTTTAAATATTTTCCAACGAATGAAAATTGTATTGTCCAAAAACCAACTGGCTAGCTTACCGCTAATCTCAGGAAGCAGACAAAGAAGAAGAAATCGATATTTTAAAAATCTAAAGAACACAGTAATAAAACACATAGAACCTGGTAGCACGTATGCTTCGTTTAACTCTATGGGCAAACTTTTAACTATGTATTTAGCCCTTACAATTCTTTCTCACTGCATCATGCCAGTTCACTTTTATCAGATATTCGCCTTAACACGTATACGCTGTATATTCATAGGCATGTACGTGTTTTTTACCCAACTAAATGTAGTCATAAATGATGCTGATGTTAAATAATAGCTTAGGTTGCCAAGTATTTGCTAGGCTAAAAACTTAAAAATTTCTACAAATGTTTCAAGTAAAACGCCTACCTGAAGTCAGTATTTTGCAATGGCGGTAATTGTTCAAACAAAGGCAACATTAGCATGAAGCAGGTGAGGCCTATAGAAACATAGTTATATACTAACCTTTAATAGGTATGTTCAGAAAAATATATGTACCTATGTTTGTATATGTAAGCATCGAGAATTTGCAAGCCTGGCGCAAATACTCGCACTCACTTTTTCATACACAAGTGTAGTAAATGGAGGCACGAAGCAAGCAAGAAAAAAAGAACTTTGGTTACGTTTGTTGCGGAAAATTGGAAAATTGTTATATATAGCGACATGCAAAACTTGCCAACGTCGGAATTATACTTTACTTTGATGAAGTCGCACGAAGCATGTACCAACAACTAAGTTGCACGAAGAAAAGTTGCGATGTTCATATACGTATGTATGTGTGTGTGCAGTGTAATTTTTACTAGTCTACACTTTTTTTACGCAAAGTGCAAATTTCAACCTAACTGCATACTCGCTGGTAGAAAACTTTTTTTTCTGCTTTCTTTTCCACCACCACCATAGCTGTTATTTTCTTAGTACTTTGTAAATTTTTCTTTTTAATATGAAAGAAATTAAGATGAATAATACTTGTGTAGAGAGAGAGAGAGAGGGGGGGAGATGGGGGGTGAGCGGCTAGCAGCAACGACAAGCGTTTGCAGCAAAGTGGCATGCAACGATGAAGTATGGCAGCAGCAAAAGTCATGCCCACAGCGCTGTATGCTGAAAAGTGTGGTGGGCGGTGCGCCTGGGTACTAAATGAATGCGCCACAATGCGACACAAGTGTACTTAACACTCACTCATTCATTTTCTTTCTGGTATAGAATTTTATTTTTATTCCAATGCTTTTTGAGAGCTTTTTTATAATTTTTTTTTCTATTACTTTTGCTAACAAAATGAGTGCCTTAGTTGGCTTTTCGAGTAATAATGTTAAGTGTCTATGTTTGCAGCGGACAGGCAAGGTAGACAGGCAGGCAGTTGCTGCTGTTATACCTTTTCAGCAATTAAAGTCGTATTTGGTGCACCGGTGCGTATGAGTAATATTTTAGTGTTAGATGCTGCACGTGCTGGTGTTGGTGTTGACTCTAGTGCACTGTGGACTCGAAATAGTAGAATATGACGTAAAAGTGAAATTTTCGGTAGGAAAAAGAAAAATAATTATTTAAATACAAAATTTTTTAAATCTAAATTCCTACATACAAAGAGAAATACTTACTTATAGTTCCTTAAATTTAACAAAAATTCACTTATGCTCAGGGTTTACTGTTGAGAGCCACGCCCACTTTTATATGACGTTGATGATTTTAAGTTGAGTTTGTATTAAACTACCTAAGCGAAACTGCTGATCTTTTTGATTTATTTTTACCTAAAATTTCAAAGGGGTTGGTTTGTGTAAATGGTTATGGGCCCCAAACTTTACTTTTACTAAGAGTGGGCTGTTCCCACGCCTACTTTTATATGACGTTGAGGGATGCTTTTTAGTTTAGTTGGTACGAAGCTAACCAACCTGATCTGTTTGATGTTTTATTACCTAAAATTCCAGAAGGGTTGGTTTGTGTAAATGGTTATGGGCCCCCATCTTTGCAATCTCTGAAAATATAAAATAAAAATTTCTCCAACAAAGTTTAAACCCATTTTTCCTTTCAAAATCCAAGCACCACATTGAAACAGTGAAAAAAGTTTCACTGTGCTCCACACGTCTAAATGTTCTTTAGCAAATGAGCAGTTTATTTCTTCATTTTGATAGTGATTTAGCACGTTTTTATAGAAGTCAAATTACTGTTTAAAGAGCCTTTAGTTTTTAGATTTTTAAACTGAAATTATGAAGAAGTAATTGAAAGGCGTGGTGTTCAGAAAATTCGTTCGAAGGGGAATAGGTGGGTGGGGAAGTTTCGCAATCGATTTTTGAAGAAACTTCCTTCTGAAGTAAGGAGTTCTAACTTGGAACATAATATGAATGACAAATTAAACTTTAGATCGCATAGTTCAAAAAATTTTTACAACCGTTTGTGGTTTAAACATATGTCCGGTTCGCACAAGTTTTCTAAATAAATTCCCTTAGGTTTGACAAGGATCGCAATCTAAAAAAAGTCATATCATAAATTATGAATACTGCGATCAATTTTTTAGCAGCCTCCCGTTGAGTTAGAGATCTCCATCTTGGGGCACAACTCAATCCGATAACAATGCAAAGCAAAAAAAAAATCCGCTAGATGGCTAGTCATTTAAACAACTCGTTCGAGCCGTGATAGTAAAAAAAAGTAATAAAAGGTTGTAGACATTTTTTGTGAACTGACGATACTAGCTGAGGTTTTATTCTATTCTATGCTACTAGTAGGCCCGACAAATGATATTACCCCCCCCCCCCCCCCCCCCCCCCCATGGTATGCCAGTACTAATTTTAACGCACTTACCGACCATTTCCCATTATAGTACATTTACACCGCAACGAAAGACATTTTTCAGAATTTTTTCAAATTTTTTTCCCCAAATAAAAAAGTTATGAACTTTTAAAAAAAAAGGTTTTTTTTAAATGCTGTAAATTTTTCAAAAATTTACCGTTTGGGATCATTTTTTTTTTAATTTTTGCTCTTAAATGTAATTTCGGAAAAACAAATAAACAAATTTTGAAAGCCCAGACATATAAATTTTTTTTTTTCGAAAAACAAGTCCGACCTTTTTTTATTTTTTTTTTTTATTTTTTTTTTTTTTTGAAACTCCAACTAATTCTGCAATAAGCCACGCTAATAACACTTCAATTTTTTTTTTTTTTTTTTTGAAAAAAATTTTTCTATTTTTTTGATTGAAAAAAAAAAAGTTCGACTTTGAGATATAACTTTTTAATGAAATTTTTTTGATTCAAAAAAAATAGAAGCGATTGTAAGCACATCTTGTTAATAGCGAGGCTTATTGCAGAATTAGTTGGAGATCTTAAAAAAAATAAAAATAAAAATAAAAATAAAAAAGGGTCGGACTTTTTTTTCGAAAAAAAAATTTATATATCTGGGCTTTTAAAAAATTTTTTTTTTTTCCGAAAGCTACATTTAAAACAAAAATTAAAAAAAAAAATTCCAAATGGTCGATTTTTGAAAAAGTTACAGGATTTAAAAACAAAAAAAAACGGGTTTTTAAAAGTTCATAACTTTTTTTTGATTTTGGGGAAAAAAATTTGAAAAAATTCTGAAAAATATCTTTCGGGGGGTAGAAAAAGATAGCAAAGATTTTTAGCGAAATCGAAGGGGGTTAGGTAAAAAATTTGTCGATTTGGCATGGAATGACCCATATGTAAAGCTTATCGAAGAAGGAAAATCAAGTATTTCTACAAAAAAAAAAGAATGTCTATACCTCAATGTATTATACACATATCCATATTTCATTACTTTATTATTATCATTAGCAAAATTTTTTCTAAAGAATGTTATCCTTGTTTTACTCTCATTGCAGCATTTTCCAATGAATTAATTTTCAATATCTAATGGAACATCTCGCACAACAATTTATGCAAGCAACTACAACTAGTATGAGGAAAATTGCTAATATGTACATATATCAAGGAAAAAATGGCAGAAGCAAGCGAACGAAATTACACTGAACTGTAAACATAACGTTCAAAATTAACAAGAAAAGCTCGTCTATAATGAACGCAAGTGAAAGAAAAGCACTGGAAAATAAGAATTGTGAAAATTAAGAAAACTATGTGCTAAGAGAAAACGATTTTATTCAACATTTTTTTTTACAACAAGTTCAGCTGCTCAAAAAAATACGTAGTAGTGCTTTAGAAAACCATGAAATAAAATGATCATAAAAACTGAAGAAAAAATATCAATAGAAACAACTAAGTTTCACAAAACTTGAATCTTATTATTTTTTTCAACTTATTTAAATTTATTTAAATTTTTATAATTGATCAATTTTTCATTCAATTTTTTGTTGACTCAAAAATTGACTCGTGTATACGGGTCTTGCAAAATTGCACACAACAAAACTGGCAGCCAACCGACTTTTTTTCAAGTTAGCATTCAACTTTTGTACAACCCTACGTTTGCCTACGAATGACATTCGTCAATTTTTTGTCAGATTTTGAAGAACATTTATGTCAACAATAAAAATTAAAATCAACTTTTCTTTCTTTTAATTGACGTTAAGTCCGCCGAGGCGATTTTTGCCCTTTCTCAACAACAGCACCCAGAGAAAACAACTGTTTTCCCATCCCCTCTAACCAGAGACAAGTAAGTCTGGTGCTCCCTCCGCGGTGCGCTCACCTACTTAGGAAAACTAGTAAAATGATCTCAAAAGATCGTATCCGGCGGGAATGAGTGGCTCTAAAAAAATATACGAAATAAATTTTGCTTTAGGACTCCTCAAACGTGGGTTTATATAGTCTCAAAACACTCCCTCAGATAATTAAAAAAGCGGTTTTTTAAGACACTTTCTCTTATAATTCGGGATGACTGCGTACTGACTATTATTTTCAATTAAATCCGTAGAAGATACCATTAAGCCTCCTTCAAGGGAATAGTCCTATTTCGTTGCTTTTTTGGAGTGCTCCATACTTCATCGGCTTTGTTTCATGATATTTCGATATTTTTTTATCTGCTTATCTGCTGGACTAGGATGCGGTTGAGGGTCTATCTATGGATCGAACGGTGTTCGTTGAAAACATATTTTTTATATTTTCGTCGAATAGTTTTTCAAAAAAAATTGATTGATGTTAACAGATAGTCAACTCAGATGAAATCAATTTTCACATACAACGAAAATTGATTTCAAAACTGAATAATGTAAACAACCCTTTATTTCCATAAAAACTAATTTAAACGGAAGGTGGAAAGCAGCAGAACGACAAAAAATCGACCAGAAAATTTACTCGTGTAAATCAGCCTTTAGTTTTTTTTTTTTCTTTAATTAAATTTTTAAAGTTCACTGTGAATATTTTGAATCATCAAGCTTAACGTCAATCATTTTCACCGGTGAAAAAAAATAATAAAAACAAAAGGAAGTTTTGAAAAATTATTAGATTTGATTTGTGGAATATTTGACCATTTTGTGATTATAATTTGTGTTTTAAGTAGTAGTTGAAGATTATGAACTTTTATTAAATAAAAAATATATTTCATTTCATTAATTTCAAGCCAAAATAAATGCAGCTGTCAAAATAAGTAAAATTGAAACAAAATAAACATGAAAAAATTCGACAATAAAAAATTTTAAATACATTTACTACAATCAATTGTGTAAACATCGCCGCCAGATAAGTTAAATCAAAGAAAAAATTTGCAAAAAAAGTTGAGAAAAAATAACGTTACCAAAAACCAGAACTTCGCGACCAGCTGTAGCACAATAACAAAATTCAAAGCAAAGAAGTAGTGATAAATACAAAATGAAAACAGCAACAACTTCCACTGCATTTACAATCACAACAACAACCACAAACATGCCGAAACAGCAGCCTAGACGGCAACACTGCCAATGTGTTTGTGTTAGAAATCAACTTAATAATCGATATCACTTTCAACGACAGCTGAAGCTTGTGCTAGCTGCCTTCATCATCACCATTTACATACAAGGTAAGTCTTATTTAAGTAACCCTGCACAAATTTGAACGCGTCTACACATCCCACTTTCCACTTATCTTTCACATTTTAATAGATATCTCCAAAGCCAGTTGAGATATTGAAAATGATCACACCGCTTATTGTAGCATTCGTTGGCATCATTCGATTGATATCCACATTGTACTTGGTAATTTTGGGTCGTCATTGTCCACATATTGGTCGATAACTCCGAAACCGGTCGAGTTATCGAAATAAGAGATATCATAATCCTAAGAGCAAAAAAATCAAATACCTTTTCATAGTGAGATGCCTCTCTGCGTCGATCGCTGATCTAGATACACCCGAATGTAGAGTTGGGAATTTTAGTTCATTATAGTGATCAGTGATTTCGAACTAGCTCACCAAAATGAACTAGTTCATGTAGTTCATGTAGTTCATTTTTAGTTCATTTAATTCAATTATTTCTATTTGTTACCCTTAGAAAATAACTGCTTGTCCGCAAGTACAAACGCTACTAACTAGTAGCGTATAAAATCTTGGAAAACTACTGGGTCGCGCTTACCAAAAACGATTATAAAAAAGTGGGAAATTTTGTTCAGCGAAGTTGGTTTTTTACCCATTATAAGGCCTTAATGCACCGCGATCATTTACACGATCTATTGTGTGATATTTAGCCCATGTTGGAGTTGCTAATACGTGTCGAAAACTGTCGAATTATGCGTTGTTATTTCGATTCCCGCTTACCCCCAGTCATTTTTTGCAGGCGTTTTGGTTTCTCGGCACTTTCTCATTCTCAATAAATCCTATAAATTTCACCAAAATTTTACACAGTTCAAGTAGTTCATTTGAAATTTTGAACTAGTTCCCGCGATCTTTTCCATGATCTAGTTCAATGAACTAATTAGTTCATGAGCTAGCCAAATCCACCTGACTTGTGCGTTGGAAATCTTTTTTTTAATACTTCAAGAGCTAACCCACCTTTTTTTATGATAGATTGATGAAAGTGATTTGTGTTCGGCCAAAAAGATGTTCCGCCTCACAATGCCGCGACTACATACAAAATATGGACAAAAATAGAAAAAATACCAAGAATAAGTTGAAACTTCGCTCCTTTGATGTTTACCTACCTGTTATCTTAAAAATGTAATCAGGTTTCTGAACCGTTGAACCATTTCGAAAAAACCGAGTTTTTTAAGTGTTGCTGTGAAATTAATGTAGATTTCTGTGGTCACAAGGAATGACAACAAAAGTCCTTTTTGGGAGTTTTGAGTTATTATCATGTTTGAAATCAAAATTTTATGAAAATCACTCCAATAATTAACGATATATTAAGGAAAGAAACACCGATTAAGTCAAAGTGATTGTTTTACTGTGAAGTTTTAAAAAGATCTTCTGAAAAGTCAAAAACAATGCAGTTGTGTTGTTATTCCTTGTGACCATGGTTTTGGTTAATACTGATGTTTCTGACAGTGTGACTAGCTGAGTTATTTTGAAATGATTTTCTGTCCAGCAATGCGCCATCATCAGTGTCGAAAATCCAAAATCAGCACATGGCCACAATGGCTATTTCCACTGATTTATTTCAGTTTTGAGAGAAACCGGTTTCGGCAATGCGCCATCATCAGTGTCGATTTTGGATTTTCGACACTGATGATGGCTCATTGCCGAAACCGGTTTCTCTCAAAACTGAAAAAAAATCAGTTGAAATAGCCATTGTGGACATGTGATGATGTTTCTAGAAATTAAATCGGGTTTCCGTACCAGGTAGCAACTCGAAAAAAACCGATATTGTTTACACTTTGTTATGGAAGTAAAAATCCCTAATTCATAATCATTTAAGTCATATGTTTTTAAAATCCCAATTAATAGTCAGAACTTCTTGAAACCTTACTCCTAAGAGGACTAATATACATATAGTTCGATCTTCTACTCCAATTGGTTGTTTATCTTCAAATAGATTTAAGTTTAACGATAATTTGCTTTGCGAGTTTTATGGAAAGCTAGATAGAAGATAAAACACTACATAAAAAATTCGAAACAGCAAAAAAGCAAAATAATCACGCGCCAACTGGAAAATCTTTCTCATACCTTGCTCACAAATTCATTGTTGGTATAATATTTATTTGCTTATTCTGTGATATAATACAATGGTCATGCGAAAAGCGAAAATAATGTAATTGAGATATGACAAAAAATGGACAAACCATAATATTGATTGCTGTTTTACTCGCTTTCTTTAATATTTATATAATATTTGCTTTTCACCGCAATCACTATAATTTGATTTATATTTGTACATGAATATAGACTTGCTTACATAAGTATCATATACGGTAGCAGGAAAATTATCACTTGTATTGTACTAATTGAGCCAGCAACAGATTTTACCATTTCAGACGACCATCTAACTATCCAAAAGTTTGTAATTGGAAATGAAATTTCGAAAACTTAATTGTCCCATTTAATTTTGATCTGCTTCGGAAGCAATAAAAAAGTAGTAATCATAAACTAACTAGATGAAGACTCGGAAATTTTGGGTCTTCATAGAATTCCTCTCAATATCACCATGTTTAAGTCTCTAGCTAATTATATGCATAATAAATTTTTCTCGCTTCGTCAACGCCGAGATTTTTCCTACAGGATTTTCACATCACTTTTTATAGCAACATTTAAATTATATTATTATTAAATTAACTGATTTCATCATTCACAGAAATTCTGTTTTCAATTTTAATATACAATTTCACCTCACATTCTTTGTAGATTTTACATTTCGTTATTCGCGATAAAAAGGGTTGTGGCCACGGTTGCCACTTACAAAAAAAAAAACTACCAAAATTTGAAAAAAAAACCAAATTTTATATTCAGGTACTAAATGTAAAGAAACAAAAACGTGTTAAATAATTTTTTTTTTTTTTAATACAAAATAGTACTACACACATGTAAGATTTGTGATTAGCATAAATATATCGACTCGATATGATACCTTAGTAAAAAAACTACCAAATCAGATAAAAACTACCAAATTCAAAAAAAGTAAAAAAAAAATACCAAGTTTGGTAGGAAACTTGCAACTGTGGCAACCGTGGTTGTGGCTCATTTCTTTTCACTTACATATCGTCGCTCGCTTGCCAGAAGCATGAATGTGCCAAAATTCAATTTTGGGAAATCGTTTTTGATAGTTTATTGGGAAATCGTTTTTGATAGTTTATTGGTGTCACAAAATTTGGAAATTCTGTTTTTGACATAAATATATTTTTGAAAGTTATATTCGCGTTGTACTCTTTCCCCTGATATAGTTTTTATTTTAATATTCCTGCAATTCGTCGAGATAATGCACATTCATCTTTTAAAAATTTCAAAACTAAATTCTTAAAGAAGCATGAATGTGAAGCACATTCGTGTTTTTGGCGCAATAAAAAGGTCTAAAAATTGGATTTCTAAATTTTTTTAAATTTTCTTTGTGCCATATACACGAATGTGAATCAAAATTGTTACATATACGCCGTGTTATCTCTTGTTGAGGGAATAACATTCATGCTTCTGGCAAAATTTAAATGAAGAAAATATTGGAAATTAAATTTTTAGACATTTTTGTTGCGCCAAAAACATGAATGTGTAGCACATTTGTTTTTGTGGCACAATTTTGAGAGATTGAACTACACATTCATGGAAATGGCATTGCAAATTTCCGAGGGTTCCTTGTACTTTGAAAACCCAGTATTTTCGCGAATCGTAAAGAAACGAGAGGCTAATCACGTGAACCTATTAACTCAAATTTGGAAAATTGGCACATTCATGCCTCTGGCATGCGAGTGACGATATTTTATTACTACTTTTTCTTTGCATTACTCGCTTTTTTTTGTTTCAACATTGCATGCCATAAATCTATGTGACCCATTTCCTTTAATTTCAATACATTTGGGTGCTACATAATTGACCATGTAAATTCAATTTGCATAATTTTTACGTTAATAAAAATTATTGTATTGTCACAAAGATAACAATGAAAGAGCACAAAACTACGTTTTATCGGTGTTTTAATTGTTATGGGTTTATACCAGCCATCGCCACGTGGTGGCACTTTTGGCTCGCTGTGGCTCTACAACAACAACAACAACAATATGTGTCTCTTTTGTAGCTCACAAAAACAAACCAAATTCGCAATAAGAGTACGATAATTATTGCAATAATAGCATTGGTTAGGGCTACTGTTTTTTTTTTTTTTGTCTGAGTTCAATAATAATTCTTTCGAGTAATTTTTTATGACTCCAGGAAAGATGTGGTTGTTGTATGGCTCAGTAAGTTGAAAACCCTGGCGACCCCTGGCTTATACTGTTCATGAAGATGAAATGGTATTGTTAGTTTGAACCGGAAGTTTGGAAAAACAAAATAAAAAGAGATTGGCATATCGATAACTATAGCGGAAATATCGGAATAACAAACTGAGTATCGATTGATTGTGACATAAATATCAGCCTCAGCTTCATCAACTTTTTATCACTATCTCTCTACTTTTTCGAAAGATTATTGTTTTTTTTTGTGTTTTACAGTTTTACTAAAAATAACTTTTGGCTCCGCTCAGAACAAAACTTTCATTTCATTTAATGGCCTTTTTTCAATTTTTTGGAATGTATCGAACATACTTCGATAGACAGATATTCAATGAATCAATCATATAACGTCTATCAATAAAAATTGAATTAAGTACAATCAACATTTTCTTCCTTCAACTGTTTACATAAACACACGTCACTCACCTCACCCACAGGTCGACAAATGTGGCTTACGTTTCATGGATTTAAACGGGTAAAAGTGAAAGCTCTTCTATCAATTTTATTTTTCTTCCATACTACGATAACTCAATGCACATATGCACAATTGTTTGTTTATACAGCAATATTTACAGTTACTCCAGATTAAATCCAAATCGATGACAGTGATGTGACTACAATGCGATTATCGTAGGAAAAGTAGTTTAAAAGTGTATGTTTGTATGGATATTAGAGTGACCCTCTGCACCAAAAAAAGGAAAGCGCATTAGGATTGTTGAACTCAAGAAATATTCGAATAAACTAAAAAGGCAAGGTAGGGAATGGTTATGAAAGCACAGGAAAGGAATGGAAATGAAAGGAAAGGAAAGGAAAAGAAAGGAAAGGAAAGGAAAGGAAAGGAAAAGGAAAGGAAAGGAAAGGAAAGGAAAGGAAAGGAAAGGAAAGGAAAGGAAAGGAAAGGAAAGGAAAGGAAAGGAAAGGAAAGGAAAGGAAAGGAAAGGAAAGGAAAGGAAAGGAAAGGAAAGGAAAGGAAAGGAAAGGAAAGGAAGGGAAAGGAAAGGAAAGGAAAGGAAAGGAAAGGAAAGGAAAGGAAAGGAAAGGAAAGGAAAGGAAAGGAAAGGAAAGGAAAGGAAAGGAAAGGAAAGGAAAGGAAAGGAAAGGAAAGGAAACGAAAGGAAAGGAAACGAAAGGAAAGGAAAGGAAAGGAAAGGAAAGGAAAGGAAACGAAAGGAAAGGAAAGGAAAGGAAACGAAAGGAAAGGAAAGGAAAGGAAAGGAAAGGAAAGGAAAGGAAAGGAAAGGAAAGGAAAGGAAAGGAAAGGAAAGGAAAGGAAAGGAAAGGAAAGGAAAGGAAAGGAAAGGAAAGGAAAGGAAAGGAAAGGAAAGGAAAGGAAAGGAAAGGAAAGGAAAGGAAAGGAAAGGAAAGGAATGGAAACGAAAACCACCCTAATCACAAATATATATTTACATATACGATTGCTGTTGTTATAGTGAATCAAAATGTGCAAATAAGCCGAAAAGCAAAGCCTATTATAGAAAATCAATTGATAGACTTCTAGTTAATAAAACGAATACATGGAACAGCAAGTACCAGCAAAATCACTTTCAAGCCGGAACAAATACTAGAATCGCTTTCTATTCGACTGGGTTTAGCACAGATGGATTTTCAATTAATCTGACTTTCTTACTTACTTAAAATAGCCTTTAACCGCCTAGGTGATTTTAGCTGTGCAACATGTTTCGGTTCTTTGCTGAGCCAACTGACGTCATCCGGTTGATCGTTGATCTGCATCCACTTGGCCCTGTCTTCGGAGCGGTCGTCTCCTTCTTCCTCTACTTCTACCGACGGGTGTCGATAAGAATACCTTCTGGGCCGGAGCCCTTTAGGCACTTATTATATTAACATTCTATTAATTTCAGAAAATTTAACCAGGTAAGCTTGTTTGGAATTTTTGTTGATTAGGAACCGTTCGCAGCATATACATTAGGGTGATTCAAAAAAAAATGTCGACTTGGTCTTACCCCCCACATGGCGTAGCATTTTGGAAGCTTCAAAGCTTCAACTTTAAGAGTATGTAAAAATATTTTGAAAAAAGTTTAGAGAATTAAAAGAAAATTCACTTTGAAAAAAAAATGTAATTTTTTCCCTGACAAAATGTATGGAAAGGGTGAAAACATAGCCTTAGGGTTGGCTTAAGTGGATTAAGTTAGAGCGATATTTTTTCCAATGCTCATTTTCTCCTCAATACCTAAAGTTTCTGGGGGTAAGACCAAAAAAAAAACAAATGTTTTTAAATTTGAATCACCCTAATATACATACATATATTTGAACTTCCCCTAAACTCATAATTTATACAAAATATGTGCATCCATAATAAGGTTGAAGTGGGCGTACACCCCCAACTGTATTGTGCCAAAACTCAAAGTTTTTTAATAAATTTTGTCATTTCAAGCAAACTAAAAATGTTGACACTCGTAAACATCAATGCGAAATTAAAAAGTCAACGAGCTTTATAAATAAATAACCGAACCTTCTGCAAATTATACAAACAACCACTCATTCATGTGCGCTATTGACTGACAAATTCTAGGAAAGTTTTATAAAAGTCAGCAAATTATTGCTAAAAATTTCGATTGATTTATTAATATCAAATCACCATAAAATGACAAAAAAAACAAAGTTAAAATAATATATCGTCGATGCCTATGCAAAAACACCTATGAGAAAGCAATCAAGTTTACAGAAGACTAAAAAAACAAATTTCGTTTTAACCCTGTGTATAATCTTGATTTTTATTTCTGTTTTTAAAAGATGATATTTACCTGAATAACCTAGAATTGAACTTGAGTTTTTGTTGAAATGCGAAATTGATTATTTGTATTTATTAAACTCGATGCCTGGAACCCAGTGTTACCAAATCTCATTTTTGCTACTTTCCTCATTTGGGAGGTTTTGCATAGGCATCGACGAAATATTAATATACAACCAAAAAACAGCGAGACAAATAAATATATTTCTTATATTAGTTTACTTTTTGAGTTTGGCAGCATTTCATTCAACCAAGTTGTTAAACTTTTTCAAGCTAATTTGTCAACTTTTCCTTGTACCAATTGATATCAAAGTGTATTTGTAAACTTTTAATTTCTCAGCATGCTTTCTTTGGTTTTTGTGCGAGCAAGTACGATGTTGGCATACAACTTTTGAGAAATATGTTTATTATTAATATTTGCACGAATAAAAGTATTTTGTGCGGTGACATTAGGGTGGACGGAAATGAAAAAAAAAAAACAAAGATTGATAAGATTACCTGAAATTAGATGACGAATAGAAATATGAAAAGAAGGCGTGAGTATCAAGTACTCGTGAAGTTTGATGTGCAAACATTTTTTTCTGGACAAAAAACCAAAAAATTCGGTCCGAAACCGGGAGTGTAATCCATACTTTTTATGTGCAGAACACCATTCTCATGGAATTTTTCTCTCTAGGAGTTTTGCATTCTTTTCGAAAATTTTCTCCAATTCCCTTTTCTATGGAAATTTTTAAGTATTGGAAATCATCTGTTTTGGCAATTGATATGATATTGCGAATTAGTGGGTAAATTTTGGGAAAGGTAACAAACTCAATGAGGAATTTTTTTAAGAATAGACATGATTTAAAATAAACTAGTTTTCGCGAAGTGGCTGAGCTTCAGCCATAAAACTCCATTTTTGTTATATTTTTGGAGTTTTTCTCTGCCCTGTTTCTATATTTCTTTTCTAATTAATTGTTCTTTCCTAAAAAAAAAATTCTATCCAAATATGCCTCATAGAACAGTGGTATATGACTCAAATACGAGTCATAAGTGACTCACGGACGAGTCATAAATGACTCATGGACAAGTCATAAATGATTCACGGACGAGTCACAAATAACTCATAGACGAGTCATAAATGACTCATGGACGATAAATGACTCATTGGTGATTCATAAGTAACGCATATGCAAATCCTTTTCTTTCCTTTTTAGCCGCTAACTTTCCGTAATTCCCAACAAAATTATATCCATAATCACGAGCTTTGTTTCTCATGCACCCTACGATAACGAAACGATAACGAAACGATAACGAAACGATAACGAAACGATAACGAAACGATAACGAAACGATAACGAAACGATAACGAAACGATAACGAAACGATAACGAAACGATAACGAAACGATAACGAAACGATAACGAAACGATAACGAAACGATAACGAAACGATAACGAAACGATAACGAAACGATAACGAAACGATAACGAAACGATAACGAAACGATAACGAAACGATAACGAAACGATAACGAAACGATAACGAAACGATAACGAAACGATAACGAAACGATAACGAAACGATAACGAAACGATAACGAAACGATAACGAAACGATAACGAAACGATAACGAAACGATAACGAAACGATAACGAAACGATAAACGAAACGATAACGAAACGATAACGAAACGATAACGAAACGATAACGAAACGATAACGAAACGATAACGAAACGATAACGAAACGATAACGAAACGATAACGAAACGATAACGAAACGATAACGAAACGATAACGAAACGATAACGAAACGATAACGAAACGATAACGAAACGATAACGAAACGATAACGAAACGATAACGAAACGATAACGATAACGAAACGATAACGAAACGATAACGAAACGATAACGAAACGATAACGAAACGATAACGAAACGATAACGAAACGATAACGAAACGATAACGAAACGATAACGAAACGATAACGAAACGATAACGAAACGATAACGAAACGATAACGAAACGATAACGAAACGATAACGAAACATTTTTCTGGCTGAACCTCAGTGCAAAGAATTTGCACATCAAAAAGATTTGGCGATAGAAGTCGAAGTTAAATTATTTTTTCTCGAAATCCAAACAGAAAACAGAACCAAAAAAGCAACGAAAATCTGAAGGCGGAACCGAAACTTAACCCGGAACGAAATTAGAAATCGGAACAGGAAATGAAACAGGAGATGAAACAATTTACGAGTATTACGAATTCGTCTCCCAATTTCTACCACCCATACTTCAGTTTATCCATATTCAATGTTATGTGTTTCGCTCCATCCTAGTGCACATCGAAGTTATGCTTTCTCCAAGTATTTCCATATCTTTTCACGAAACGAGCCCACGTCTGCTTGACAAACTTCTAGAGCGTGTATGTAAATATACTTAGAAACGCATTACAACTGTATATTGTGACTACAGTAACTTTATCATATGCTCAAATACCAAACCAAATGATGTAGGTAGAGTAAGTTTTAAAATAAATTTTTTCAACAAATATTTTGAGGTTACACTTCAGCGCCACGAAGTCAACACGACAAATATTTAAGACCAGACAGCAAGTAGCAAAACAGGAAACAGCGCACAACAGGCAAGCACAGGGAATAAATCTTAAAAAATTACAACGAAAAAGTTTTTGAGTGCTTGCCAAACAGCAAACAACAACAATGCAAATAAGACATTGGTTTATTGTTACCTAACTTTGTTGTTGTTGTTGATGTTTTTCGCATCATTGTTATAATTTTTAGACATTTTCATATGTGGCACAAGGGAGACAATCTGTGGTATTTACTAAGTAATCGCATTTTCCAGATGTGTGTCCGTAACACAAAATCACGAATTTTATATCAAAATGGAATCTTTCTAAGATTAGCAGTGATTTCAAATTTTTTTGTTGTATTGATATGCGAGATATTTCTTCCCTTAAGCGCCACTGTAAATCTTCAATGACAGACAGAGTATCCAAGAAAAATGGAGTGGCATTAGTAAGTATTTACTTTACGAAGCTTAAAGCCATGCGTAGAGTAAGCTCGACGGCGTGCTTAGCAAAAATGCTCTTGAAAATAAATTTAGTACAAATAACAATATTTTAATATGAAAACAAATTTTTCTATTCCCAAATTTTAAACCACATGTTTTTTTTTATTTGAACTCTTTAAATGCAAACTCTTTGCAGATCAAAAAAAAAAAAAAGTTTGCAAAAGTTTAGCAAGAAATACGAGTAAGCATAAAAAATTTAGAAAACAATAACTGTCAACAAAATAACTGCTTCCATAAGCAACCAGCCACATGTATGACAATAAATTTTATTTTATGTATTTCACGCTCTAAATGCTCTCGTACGTATTGTAGCGCAATAACTACATCTCCCATTCTTTGCTGCACAATCTTTCAATCTCTAGATAAATGTTTGCTTGTTCGTTTGTTGTTTGCAAAACTTTATTTTTATCGCGTAGGCGTGCCACAATAATTTCAAATGCATAGTTGTGTGCAAAGTAGGACAAAGAGTACAGCTATAATTGATATCGAAAATGCGAGATTAAAATAAAACAATATAAAATAAAATAAAATAAAATAAAATAAAATAAAATAAAATAAAATAAAATAAAATAAAATAAAATAAAATAAAATAAAATAAAATAAAATAAAATAAAATAAAATAAAATAAAATAAATAAAATAAAATAAAATAAATAAAATAAAATAAAATAAATAAAATAAAATAAAATAAAATAAAATAAAATAAAATAAAATAAAATAAAATAAAATAAATAAAATAAAATAAAATAAAATAAAATAAAATAAAATAAAATAAAATAAAATAAAATAAAATAAAATAAAATAAAATAAAATAAAATAAAATAAAATAAAATAAAATAAAATAAAATAAAATAAAATAAAATAAAATAAAATAAAATAAATAAAATAAAATAAAATAAAATAAAATAAAATAAAATAAAATAAAATAAAATAAAATAAAATAAAATAAAATAAAATAAAATAAAATAAAATAAATAAAATAAAATAAAATAAAATAAAATAAAATAAATAAAATAAAATAAAATAAAATAAAATAAATAAAATAAAATAAAATAAAATAAAATAAAATAAAATAAAATAAAATAAAATAAAATAAAATAAAATAAAATAAAATAAAATAAAATAAAATAAAATAAAATAAAATAAAATAAAAATAAAATAAAATAAAATAAAATAAAATAAATAAAAATAAAATAAAATAAATAAAATAAAATAAAATAAAATAAAATAAAATAAAATAAAATAAAATAAAATAAAATAAAATAAAATAAAATAAAATAAAATAAAATAAAATAAAATAAAATAAAATAAAATAAAATAAAATAAAATAAAATAAAATAAAATAAAATAAAATAAAATAAAATAAAATAAAATAAAATAAAATAAAATAAAATAAAATAAAATAAAATAAAATAAAATAAAATAAAATAAAATAAAATAAAATAAAATAAAATAAAATAAAATAAAATAAAATAAAATAAATAAAATAAAATAAAATAAAATAAAATAAAATAAAATAATAAAATAAAATAAAATAAATAAAATAAAATAAAATAAAATAAAATAAAATAAAATAAAATAAAATAAAATAAAATAAAATAAAATAAAATAAAATAAAATAAAATAAAATAAAATAAATAAAATAAAATAAAATAAAATAAAATAAAATAAATAAAATAAAAATAAAATAAAATAAAATAAAATAAAATAAATAAAATAAAATAAAATAAAATAAAATAAAATAAAATAAAATAAAATAAAATAAAATAAAATAAAATAAAATAAAATAAAATAAAATAAAATAAAATAAAATAAATAAAATAAAAATAAAATAAAATAAAATAAAATAAAATAAAATAAAATAAAATAAAATAAAATAAAATAAAATAAAATAAAATAAATAAAATAAAATAAAATAAAATAAAATAAAATAAAATAAAATAAAATAAAATAAAATAAAATAAAATAAAATAAATAAAATAAAATAAAATAAAATAAAATAAAATAAAATAAATAAAATAAAATAAAATAAAATAAATAAAATAAAATATTAAATAAAAATAAATAAATAAATAAAATAAAATAAAATAAAACTAAAATAGAATAAAATAAAATAAAATAAAATAAATAAAATAAAATAAAATAAAATAAAATAAAATAAAAAAAAAATAAAATAAAATAAAATAAAATAAAATAAAATAAAATAAAATAAAATAAAATAAAATAAAATAAAATAAAATAAAATAAAATAAAATAAAATAAAATAAAATGAAATAAAATAAAATTAAAAAAATGAAATTAAAAAAATAAAGTAAAATAGAATAAAATAAAATAAAAAAAAAATGAAATAAAATAAAATTAAATTAAACTGTTTGACTGTTGTTTTAAGAGCAATTGTTTAAGGTGTTGCGCCTTATAAATGTACTAAATTAAGTGTTATTTAAACACCAAATGGAGTCAAAGTAAAAAAAATGTAATTGTTTTTCAGAGTTCTTTCATTGACTTCACCGAGAATTGACCTCAAGTGCCTTGAACGATCAACTCAGGTGTCGGCCATGATGCCATCGTGTACTTATGCTTGGAGACGTCAAATTACAGCTTTGTACTATGCCACTAAAGATAATATCTTCGTTGTTGGATTAACTACAGGAGTTTGTTGTTTCAACACAAAATTTAGGTTGATAAAATAACAGTTCCATCGATATTGAATAATCTAGACACCAAACCAACAAACAAAATTTGATCAATGTAACAAAATTTGTTCAACTTCAGTATAACAGTACGAGATTGTTGTTTTAATCAGTATCATTTTTTTTCTATGTACGACAAACGAAAATTGATTAATCCTTAAACTTTCAGTGACACTAGAAAAGTCAAAAATCATCATGAATACATATTTTGCACATATTTATGCACATACGTATAGATTTAAATTTCTAAAACAAATATATTTGCAGATTTGTTAAAGTCTGTATTTGCATAAGAAATTGCTAAAACCTCACTGTCCCCAGAATTTAACTAAAACCACAAAAATTGAAAATCAAAATTTTATTTTATATTGTTTTTAATTGAAAAAATCTCATGCATTTGTATGTGTGTATGCGTGCATATTTTGTTTAGATAGTTCGGTCGGCTTGATATTTGGACCGACACGTAACCAAGAATACCAAAGAGATGCCAGCCATTTACTAACATAAGTGTGCAAATATTTTGTGGTTAGAGTAAATATTTGCTAAGGAGATTTTTTGTGGTAACGCCAAGTTGCATATAAAATTGTGGACAGGAGAGCATGCATAAAGTTAATGGCTGGGATTACATAAGTAAATACATATACTCGTTTATGTACATGACAAATATGGAAAGAGGGTTGATGAGAAGT
>CAXKVI010000001.1:174775001-174780110 GCA_964058755.1 Campiglossa producta | reverse complement strand
CGAACGATTCGTCTGCTTCCAAAATCGCATTTTCTTTCATTTTTGTTTTTTATGTCAAAGGAAAGTCGAAAATATTTAAAAAAAAAAAAAAAAAAATCTATGAGCGAATGAAAATGATTGATAAAGCGATGGCTACGCGATATTATGAGCATACGAATCGTTTGTCTGAGCTATCGTTCGCCATACATAATGAGGCCCAAAGTTTTCGAAAAAATTGTTTAATGTAAACGGGTAGTCAATTTAATTTGAAATCAACTATACATGCAACGAAAATTGATTCCAAAATTGAACAATGTAAACAGCGCTTAATGAGTACTCAATTGCTTTCTGTTATCATTCGCTACACTCACGATTATATCTAGGATTTGTTGCCCAAGCAGGATACGTTAGAAATTCTCATGTATGTATGTACATGACATACACACAGACGCCATTGTATGTTTATATTACTTTTGGCTTATATTCATGTAAAGCATAAATATCTTGAGTCATATAATATTTATTCATCTTTAAACCTGATTTATTTGTTAAGTACTTTGAGTTACGTTAAGTACGAGTCGTATGAGTAACATTTACATATATCTGGTAAATACAATGAATGCTTGTGTGTGTGTTGGCATATTATATTTATTTATAGCGTGCTCTGCTGAAGCAAAAGAAAATACAGAGTCATGTACGACTGCAATAACAGCAATGCGAATCGTGTGCAAACGTAAATAAACATGCTCGCATATTTAATTTATTCAAGAGAATTTTGTATATTTATATATCCGGTACTATATCGCTTTACCGATTTGGATGAAATTTGGCATAGAGATAGTATGTGATTTCTAAGACTATCCACTTCGGTGTTGCCACTTGGCGCGGTTTACAGGGTTGCCACCTATCACATTTTCATTGAGTAATTTATGCCAATATGGTTATGAAATGAAAGGTATTTTCTTCGACATACCAACTAAACTATTTTCAAGTATAGTTGCGTTTTAGGGTTGCCACCTTATCGCAGTATATTTGTATATCCGGTACTATCTCGAGAACTGCTTGACGGAATTCGATGAAATTTGCCATGGAGATAGCATGCGATCTCTAAGACTATCCACTTGGGTGTTGCCACCTGAAGCGGTTTACAGGGTTGCCACCTGTCTCTAGTTTTTTAAATTATGTAGCAAGATATGCCAATATGGGTATCAAATGAAGGATATTTTCGGCAATATACCAACTTAAATATTTTCAAGAGGGTTATCGCACAGGGTTACCGTATTGTATTTGTATATTTTGGTGTCATTTTGGGATCATACTTATTTGGATTTAGAACCATTTTGAGATCGTTTAGGGGTAATTTTGAGGCTCTTTTGGGATCAATATTGGATCCATTTGGGATAATTTTTGGGCCTTTTTCGGATTATTTTGGGATTATTCAAGGGTCTTTGCGGCGCCATTTTTGGATTATTTTGGGATCATTTAGGGTCATTTTGAGATAATTTTTGGATCGTTTTGTGGTCATTTTGGGATCATTTTGCGGTCATTTTGGAATCACTTTGGGGTCATTTTGGAATCATTTTGGTATCATTTTGGAATCATTTTGGTATCATTTTGTGATAATTTTGGAGTCATTTTGGAATAATTTTTGGGGCCATTTGAGGCCATTTTTTTATAATTTTTGATTCATTTACGAATCATTTTGGAGTCATTTTGGACTGGTTGACCTATTCCAATGAAATATGGCATAGGTGTTGCTTGAGTGTTGCCACTTGGGGCGGTTCACAGGGTTGCCACCTGTCTCAGTTTTTCTTAAATATTAAGCAAGGTATGCCAATATGGGTATCAAATCAAAGGTACTTTCAGGCGCATGCCAACCAAACCATGATGTCTTAAAATTGAATTGGCACCTAGGGTTGCCACCTTTCTGCCTTTAATTTATTTTATTTATTGACCGATTTGGATGACATTTTGTTTTGTGGATTTTGGACTTGAACCACTTGAAGCGGTTCACGAAGTTGCCTACTACATACTTGATATTTTTTTTTTTTGGGAAATCTATTTTTAAAAGTTTTTGTTGGTAAGTAAGAGTATTAAAAAAAAAATAAATACAAAATTAAAAACGTTGAAAAATAAAATAAGAAAGTGAGAAAAACTAACATAAAAAAATTAAATGAAACAAAAAAAAAAAAAAAAATTAAAACAAAATGAAATAAAGTTAAATTAAATCAAATGAGAAGTAGGAAGCCGCCCTCCGTATTATGGTGGAAAGCATTACCCATTTGCATTCAACGTACAATACCCACACTTTATTTCGGCTAATTTTTTGTTGCATTTGCACACGAACATTTATGTCATTTCGTAATCCACTTTAATGACATAGCTTTGACACACTTTTCAACACGCATTCTGCAACACAAATACACACTTTCGTACTACGAATATTCCCTAATTCCACACAATTCGAGTGCATAGTTCACTGGTGATATATGATAGCGTTGCCCACAGATTGTGTTAAAGTTTTGATGAACAACAAAACAAAAAATCTTGAAAGCTTCGTTTACAACTTTAGTAGTGTTTTCGTCGATGATTGCGCTGCATTGACCCTTGACATTTTGTTTCGCTAACTACAGAGATGCATAAAATGTATACCCTTGCGTGCAGGTTTATATATGATAAAAGCTCAAAAGTTCATTTAGTGGCCATGGAGTGGCACTTTTTTATGCACTCTTGGTTTTTGCTAACTTTTAAGTTTTTTATGTCGATTGACAAAATTGCAATTTGGTTGCTGATTTGTGATGCTCGTTTCGGATTTTATGCATTTCTGTTCGATTTCAGATAGTTTATGGGTATTTGCTATATTTGCATGTGTTGCATGGAAACCCCATCGGTAAAAGTCTAGTGGCTTTGTTTATTTGCTATACATTTTTATGCAAAATATTTTATGACTTGAGCATGAACGCTCGTTCGTCTGAGGATTACAACTGAAAACACGACTTAAATAAAAAAAAAAAACAAAGAAATTTTATCAGACATTTGATAACTCTTTAACAGAGAGCTGTGAACTTGTCCAACAAAGTTGCGGATATGTCTTGAAATACTACCTAATCAATTTGTCTCTGATAAATAACTTTTTTTCGCACTTTTTTTTGAGCTCATACTTACAATTTCATTCAGTAGGTCATCTCACTGCTTTACTTTTATCCAACACTATATTTATTCTTACACCAATACATACAAAGCATTTACTAATTTCTATTTATCCCTTTCTCGTTTCAGGTACTTTTTGATAACTCTTTTATTGGCTGATAGACTTTGTCCCTCAAATGCTACAGAGGCACTCAAACTGCCATTACTAGTCAGCCTAAAAGTATGTAACATTAACTTCTTCCTATGTTTTTGTAGCTTCTTACCGAATTTCCTAATAAACTAGAATTACCGAAGAAATTCATGAATAAATATAAAATATAAAATAAATAAAAAAATTAAAATAAATAAGATAAAAAAATATAATATAAATAAAAAAATTTTAATTAAATTTAATAATATAAAATAAAATAAAATAAAATAAAATAAAATAAAATAAAATAAAATAAAATAAAATAAAATAAAATAAAATAAAATAAAATAAAATAAAATAAAATAAAATAAAATAAAATAAAATGAAATGAAATAAAATAAAATAAAATAAAATAAAATAAAATAAAATAAAATAAAATAAAATAAAATAAAATAAAATAAAATAAAATAAAATAAAATAAAATAAAATAAAATAAAATAAAATATAATAAAATAAAATAAAATAAAATAAAATAAAATAAAATAAAATAAAATAAAATAAAATAAAATAAAATAAAATAAAATAAAATAAAATAAAATAAAGTAAAATAAAATAAAATAAAATAAAATAAAATAAAATAAAATAAAATAAAATAAAATAAAATAAAATAAAATAAAATAAAATAAAATAAAATAAAATATAATAAAATAAAATAAAATAAAATAATATAAAATAAAATAAAATAATAATAAATAATAATGATTTACTTAATTTCCGTTACCGAATTATTTCAATTTATGTGATTTTCGATATCGAAAGTGGGCGTGGTTGAAGGGCGATTTTATCCAATTTCGTCAAGTATACTCCCAACAATACTAGTATGATTTGTGCAAAATTCCATCGTTCTATGATAATCAGTTTAAAAGTTACGACCAGTCAAATTTTCAAAAACGCCTCCCTTAAAAGTGGGCGGTGCCACGCCCACTATAAAAAATTTCTGGAAAAATCATAAGAGAATGACTAGGGGGATTAACCTATGAAATTATATCATTTTAGCCATTTCAGCTGCCGAGATAAGTCAACTTGTGTGATTTTCGATATTGAAAAAGGGGGCGTGGTTATCATCCGATTTCGCCCATTTTCAATACCAACCTACCTTGGCGAGAAAGTAACCTGTGTACAAAATTTCATGCAAATATCTCAATTTTTACTCAACTTATCGTGTACACGGACGGACAGACGAACGGACATGCCTTAATCAACTGCTCTTTTCAACCTAAGAACTTTCTCTATATGGAACTCTATATCTATCTCGATTATTTTGTGCCGTTACATACAACCGTTATGTGAACAAAATTAATATACCCTTGTACTAGTACTAGTACGCTGGGTATAAAAATGTAAAAGGAAATGAACTAAAATGACCCTCAAATGCTACAGAGACACTCAAACTGTCTCTATTTTTTCAGCCTTAATGTATGCACCGATAACTTATTATACGTGTATTATATTTTTCTGCAATTTTTACCTAGTCGGAATTCTAGAAGATGTTTCTTCGTCCGGATAAATGATTCATATAACATGCGACAATCATTTATCCGGGCGTCGGTTTATAAATGGTACATAGGCTTTCGACTATGATATTTGGATAATTTTCTCATAGCGTGTGCTTATTGTCCTGTAATCACCTGAAATAAAAATATATCTTACGATTTTTTAATAAATTAAATTCCGTTTTTTTTCGGCCCTTGTTACACGCTTTTTTAATTCACTACATGTTGAATGACAAAGCTATGGAAAGAGTCGAAGTAAATAATAATTTTACGGCGCCTTGCATTTGTCTACTATTA
>CAXKVI010000001.1:174732501-174770001 GCA_964058755.1 Campiglossa producta | reverse complement strand
GAGATATCTTGAAATTTCGATAGCTCGACCGGTTTCGGAGTTATCGACGAATATTTCCACAAAAATGTGTAGGTACATTATGAGTATCAAACAAAAGTGTTTATGGATGCTGTCATAAACTATTTGATTAATTTCAATACCTAAGCTATCACGGAGATATCTCATAAAATGTGGGGTCGTTTTTTATTAAACTTTAAGCTTTATCAGTCCGATGAAAACATTTCTTGTGACCGAAATTTGCGTTTATCGAGCAGACAAACTTTAAAGCTTACATGACATACGAAGTCGCGGGCACCAGCGACTAATAAATATTTTTTTACTTTTTTTATTTATTTATTTTTTTTTTTGTTTTTTCTATTTTTTTTTATTTATGTTTATTTTATTAATTTTTTTGTTTTATTTTTAATTATTTTAATTTTTTTTAAATTTTTTTTTTTTTAATTTTATAAAAAATTTTTTGGATTTTGTTTTATTTATTTTATTTTACTTTATTTTATTTTATTTTATTTTATTTTATTTTATTTTATTTAATTTTATTTTATTTTATTTTATTTTATTTTATTTTATTTTATTTTATTTTATTTTATTTTATTTTATTTTATTTTATTTTATTTTATTTTATTTTATTTTATTTTATTTTATTTTATTTTATTTTATTTTATTTTATTTTATTTTATTTTATTTTATTTTATTTTATTTTATTTTATTTTATTTTATTTTATTTTATTTTATTTTATTTTATTTTATTTTATTTTATTTTATTTTATTTTATTTTATTTTATTTTATTTTATTTTATTTTATTTTATTTTATTTTATTTTATTTTATTTTATTTTATTTTATTTTATTTTATTTTATTTTATTTTATTTTATTTTATTTTATTTTATTTTATTTTATTTTATTTTATTTTATTTTATTTTATTTTATTTTATTTTATTTTATTTTATTTTATTTTATTTTATTTTATTTTATTTTATTTTATTTTATTTTATTTTATTTTATTTTATTTTATTTTATTTTATTTTATTTTATTTTATTTTATTTTATTTTATTTTATTTTATTTTATTTTATTTTATTTTATTTTATTTTATTTTATTTTATTTTATTTTATTTTATTTTATTTTATTTTATTTTATTTTATTTTATTTTATTTTATTTTATTTTATTTTATTTTATTTTATTTTATTTTATTTTATTTTATTTTATTTTATTTTATTTTATTTTATTTTATTTTATTTTATTTTATTTTATTTTATTTTATTTTATTTTATTTTATTTTATTTTATTTTATTTTATTTTATTTTATTTTATTTTATTTTATTTTATTTTATTTTATTTTATTTTATTTTATTTTATTTTATTTTATTTTATTTTATTTTATTTTATTTTATTTTATTTTATTTTATTTTATTTTATTTTATTTTATTTTATTTTATTTTATTTTATTTTATTTTATTTTATTTTATTTTATTTTATTTTATTTTATTTTATTTTATTTTATTTTATTTTATTTTATTTTATTTTATTTTATTTTATTTTATTTTATTTTATTTTATTTTATTTTATTTTATTTTATTTTATTTCATTTTATTTTATTTTATTTTATTTTATTTTATTTTATTTTATTTTATTTTATTTTATTTTATTTTATTTTTTATTTTATTTTATTTTTAAAATTTATTTTATTTTATTTTATTAAATTTTATTTTATTTAATTTAATTTTTTATTTAATTTTTTTTATTTAATTTTTTTTATTTAGTTTTGTTTTTTTATTTTATTTTATTTTTTTTTGATTTATTTTATTTTATTTTTTAATTTAGTTTTGGTTTTTTATTTTATTTAATTTTTTTATTTATTTTTTTTTTTTTTATTTTATTTTATTTTATTTTATTTTTTTTTTTTTGTTTTTATTTTTTTTTTTTTTTTTTTTTTTCTCTAAACTTTAAGATTTATCATTCGCATTTAACTATGTATCTATGTATACGAATACCTTGCTGTACCTATGAAATTGTACTAGAAGCATATTCATATCATTGACACCTCCATCTTAGTTTGAATACCCTCTTCACTACTTCTTGGTTGCTTCCAGCTGACGCAGCAATTTCTATGCAAAAAACTTATCAGTGCAGTGCTGAAGTTTGCTGGAATCATCAAAAATATTTTTAATAAAATAATTTAATTCGTTTTTCTACTAAGAACTTACCTTTTTTGGCTAACTGATGGTACGGCATTGAGTTGCAAATGGACAGCAAATATAGCTCGTAATTTTGTGGCAAATGCAATTTCGTTTGCATATGCACCTTGAACTGGAGTGCATGACATAGGAAATATATAAGGAAGACGTTTGGTAGCAGATGTGCTATGCAAGCGAAAAGAACTGTTAAAAAGAACTGTGAAATAGTTATGTGTATAAATTGCAAATGAAGTGCGTACATAAAATTTGTGTAAAAAATTATTTGATAAAATTTCAAGATAACTAAAATTCACATTCGCATTTGCTTGACTAGCATTCTATGAGCATGAAGAAATCATCTGAATACAAAAAGTATATAAAAACATTTAAAAAGTTGAAGCTTGCGTTAAAGAAGTTGCCAGACTATATGAGCATATATGTATAAGAGAAGAAGAAGACATTTCATGAGGGTTAGTGAACGGAGATTGATAGTGATATTTTTGTTACGTTCGTAGCTTATGATTTGGTCTCTGTCACTTTTTCGGCCATTGCCCAAGTTTTGTTCTCTTTCGGGATTTTAGGCATCTATTTTGCTACCTTCAGCGTTCTTCGGTCATCGTCATTAGTCCAGTCAGTCTCATTAGTCGACCAATATTACTGTCATCAGTCCCGACAATGCCATTAGTCTAGTCACTGTCAATAGTCTAGTAACTCTAGGTAGTCGAGACACTGCCATCAGTCTATTCACTGTCATAGCCCTAGTTACTATAATATTCTAGTCACTGTCATTACTCTTGTCACTATCATTAGTCCAGCCAATGTCATTGTTCTAGTCACTAGCGTTAGTCTACTCACTCTCATTAATCCTGTCACAGTTTCAGTTCGTGTGACCGTTAGGATCGAAATCACCATCGAGGCTAGGTTCATTCAGTGCCACGGTTCTTATCAGAATACCGCTTAAGGTCATTGTAAAATTTTTTTTTGGTTTCAGTTTCTAGCTTTTCCTCTTTCTCCTTTTCCTGATTATTTTTTTATTTCTCGCTCTCTTTCTCTCTCTCTCTCTCTCTCTCCTACTTTTTTTACTTTCCCTCCCATTTCTCGTTTCCTCCTGATTTTGCTCTCCCTCTACTTTATCCCTTCATCTTCTTAAAGAGATACGTGTAACGAGTTACTAGTATCGAGAAACGAGTAACAAGCTACGAGTAACGTTAAACCAGTAACGAGATACGAGTAAAGAGCTACGAGTAACGAGATTCGAGGAACGAAATTCGAGTAACGTGATTCGAGTAACGAGATACTAGTATCAAGAAACTACTAGAAAGCTTCGAGTAACGATAAACCAGTAACGAGACACGCGTAACGATAAACCAGTAACGAGTAACGAGATACGAGTAAAGAGATACGAGTAACGAGATTCGAGGAACGAAATTCGAGTAACGTGATTCGAGTAACGAGATACTAGTATCAAGAAACTACTAGAAAGCTTCGAGTAACGATAAACCAGTAACGAGACACGAGTAACGATAAACCAGTAACGAGTAACGATAAACCAGTAACGAGACACGAGTAACGATAAACCAGTAACGAGTAACGATAAACCAGTAACGAGACACGAGTAACGATAAACCAGTAACGAGTAACGAGATACGAGTAAAGAGATACGAGTAACGAGATTCGAGGAACGAAATTCGAGTAACGTGATTCGAGTAACGAGATACTAGTATCAAGAAACTACTAGAAAGCTTCGAGTAACGATAAACCAGTAACGAGACACGAGTAACGATAAACCAGTAACGAGTAACGAGGTACGATTAACGATATACGAGTAACGAGATACGAATAACGATATACGAGTAACGATATACGAGTAACGATATACGAGCAACTAGATACGAGTAACGAGATACGAGTAACGATATACGAGTAATGAGCTACGAGCAACGAGATACGAGTAACGATATAAGACTAACGAGATACTAGTAACGAGATACGAGTAGTAAACAGATACAAGAAACAAGTAACGATATACATACCGGTAACAAGATACAAGTAAATAGATACTAGTATCGAAAAACTAGTAGCAAACTACGAGTAACGATAAACCGTTAACGAGTAACGAAATACGAGTAAAGAGATACGAGTAACGATATACGAGTAACGAGATACGAGTAACGAGTAACGAGATACGAGTAACGAGATACGAGTAACGAGATACGAGTAACGAGATACGAGTAACGAGATACGAGTAACGAGATACGAGTAACGAGATACGAGTAACGAGATACGAGTAACGAGATACGAGTAACGAGATACGAGTAACGAGATACGAGTAACGAGATACGAGTAACGAGATACGAGTAACGAGATACGAATAACGAGATACGACTAAAGAGATACGAGTAACGAGATACGAGTAACAAGATACGGGTAACGAGATACGAGAAACGAGATACGAGTTACGAGATACGAGTTACGAGATACGAGATACGAGTAACGAGGTACGAGTAATGAGGTACGAGTAACGAGTAACGAGATACAAAGAACGAGATACGAGTAAAGAGATACGAGTAAGAAGATACGAGTAACGAGATACGAGTAACCAGATACGAGTAACGAGATACGAGTAATGAGAATCGAGTTACGAGATACGAGTAACGAGGTACGAGTAACGAGATACGAGTAACGAGATATGAGTAACGAGAGACGAGTAAAGAGATACGAGTAACGAGAAACGAGAAACGAGTAACGAGATACGAGTAGCGAGGTACGAGTAACGAGATACGAGTAACGAGATACGAGTAACGAGATACGAGTAACGAATACGAGTAACGAGATACGAGTAACGAGATACGAGTAACGAGATACGAGTAACGAGATACGAGTAACGAGATACGAGTAACGAGATAAGAGTAACGAGATACGAGTAACGAGTAACTCGCTAATTTTAAGAAGTTTACACATTAGTCAAATAATTTTTCACGTGTATTTATCTAAATTATTAGCTTAACTCTAAAATTACAACAACAACAATGTCTAGCTTAGCACCCACATTTAACTAAACTTTTTGTATTGAAGAAGAAGCAACAAGTTAAACTCGTCTTAGAATTTCAATTTGAAATACATAGCTTGAAATAAAGTTGTTATATTGAAATATTCCTATCAATCATTTTTCACTTTGTACCAATTTAATGCATAAGAAAACTTAAGTTTCGATATAAATAAGTTATAACTTTTAGTAGCTCTTTCACTAAGTTATTATGTTCTCGTTCATACCAACATCGAAATGTTAGACTAGCATACGAAGATTGGTTTGTTTGCATTGCTTACACGATATTGTGATATATAAATATTCTGTAGTACTAATAAAAGCTGAACAGAAATTTACTTACACACCTCTATCCTTACATGCACAGACACAAACAAAAGCTTTTATTCAGTTTTGCCGCATAGCACATTTAAGTATACTTTCGTATGTATGTATGTATGTGGCACTATACTCTGGCTACAAATCCATTTAGTAAGCGATAAATAACTGAAAGCATGCATGAAAACAACAACAAAACCTATAGATCAAAAACAATAACAGCAGAAAAAGAGGACTACAAACTTATATGTATGTATGTAGTGAAATATAGAGTTGAGAAGTAATAACGTAACATAGCTGCCAGTTACAGACCAGCAATAGTAGACCACCAACTAACCGACCAACAAATGGACCCGACATATACGAATGAATGCATGATAAATGTGTGTATATATACATATATATGCAAGTAGGCATGTGTAAGTAAACGAACGTAGCGCTGACCTATCCGCATTAGTAAAAATTACTTAGTGAAATGGAATTCAACTTTGCTTAATTACTTTGCGCCAACTGATAGCTGCTCATACTAAAAAGCAAATATACTTAGTATGTGAAACAAATACAAACATAGTTAACTAAACATAGTACGATTATATGTAGAGCGGTGCGATAAGTTGTGTAAAAAAAAAGAATAAAGAAAAATTGCTGAAAATCACGATACCATGGAAAATATGTATGAATGCCAGCAAGCGAGAATGGCAGTAGTGGCTTTGTTATAAAGTAATAATCTGTTACGAACGTAATGGCTAGAAGGTAGTATAATGTGTGAAATAAGTGGCATTGTGTGCCTACATGGCGTATGATGAACATTTTTCAATGCGAACATTGGAGTGCTGAACATGTCAACCAACAGAAAACTGTAACCACGGTTGAAACTTGCAAAAAATAAACTACATACCAAAATCTCAAAAAAAAAATACCAAATGAAAAAAACTACCAAATTTTCTTTTCGAAAAAAAAACTTCCAAAATCTGAAAAAGACTACCAAATGAAAAAAAAAACTACCAAATTTTATTTTCAATAAATTTTTTTTTTTTTTTTTTTTTTTTTCAAATCAAAATAATATTACACACATGTAAGATTTAAGATTAACCAAAAAATATTTGGGAGTTACAGTAAATTTTACTTTCAAAAAACTACATACCAAAATCTGAAAAAAATATCAAATTTTATTTAAAAAAAAAACTACAAAAATCTGATAAAAAACTACCAAATGAAAAAAACTACCCAATTTTATTTTCAAAAAAACTACCAAAATCTGAGAAAACTACCAAAAGAAAAAAACTACCAAATGAAAAAAACTACCAAATGAAAAAAAACTACCAAATGAAAAAAACTACCAAATTTTATTTTCAAAAAAAAAACTATCAAAATCTGAAAAAACTACCAAAGGAAAAAACTACCAAATTAAAAAAACTACCAAATGAAAATTTTATTTTCAAAAAAAAACTACCAAAATCTGAAAAAACAACTACCAAAATCTGAAAAAACTACCAAATTTTATTTTCAATAATTTTTTTGTTTTTTTTTTTTCAAATCAAAATAATATTACACACATGTAAGATTTAAGATTAACAAAAATATTTGGGAGTTACAGTAAATTTTACTTTCAAAAAACTACATACCAAAATCTGAAAAAAATATCAAATTTTATTTAAAAAAAAAAAACTACCAAAATCTGAATAAACTACCAAATGAAAAAACTACCAAATGAAAGAAACAACCAAATTTTATTTTCAACATTTTTTTTTTTTTTTTTTCAATACAAAATAATATTACACACATGTAAGTTTTAAGATTAACAAAAATATTTGGGAGTTCGATTCGACATGAAATCTAAGTACAGAAAAAAAACTACCAAATTCGAAAAAGCTAAAAAAAAAAATAGAAAATTACCAACTGTGGCAACCGTGGCAACCGTGGTTGTAACTCCGATGGAATCACGAAATTTCATAAATTTCGCAACTTCAATATAAAAAAAAAAAAATTAACTCCAAAACTTTTGTCAAAATTTTATTTCGAAAAAGTTCATGAGAAGCTTTAAAAATATATTGTCTACTAGCTGGTGCCCGCGACTTCGTATGCGTAGCTTAGGTATTGAAATTAGTCAAATGGTTTATGACAGCATTCATAAACACCTTTTGTTTGATACCCATAATGCACTAACACATTTTTGTGGAAATATTCGTCGATACCTCCGAAACCGGTCGAGCTATTTCCCCAACTATTTCAGATATTTCAATGAATCACACCGCATATTATAGCACTCATTGACACCTTTCGTTTGACACCCATATTGTACTAAGACATTTTTGGTCACCCCTGGTCCACATATTGGGCGATAAACCCAAAACCCGTTGAGATATCGCAAAAAATATTATCTTAAACTTTAAATTGAGCGTCGAGCAATCCAATGAAAAAAGTTTCATCCAATTCCATTCATTACTTTCAGAGTGATACGGCCACAAACATACGGACAGACAGACAGACACACAAACATTTTTAAAATAGTTGATTTGGATTTTGTTGATATCTGCCATGTACAGAAATCGACCTGTTACAATTTTATTATATGTAGAGATTAAGTATATCATAACATCGAGTAGTTGATTTTTCTTGTATATCACTACTTTTTAACACTTTTCAGTTTATTATTATATGTTACAATATCTGCCATGTTTTCCAGCACGAATTCCTATTAAACTGACATGACCTATTAAATTAACATGGTTTATTGTTGCATTAAAATGACTTCTTTTTAAATTAATATGATTCCCTGTTAAATTAATATGATGTTTTGTTAGCCTAACTGGACTTCTTATTAAATTAACATTAATTCTTCTTAAGTTAACATGACTTTTTTCAAAATAACATGAACTCCTTTCAAACTAACAACACTTCCGGTTAACTTTATTTCACTTCCATTGAAGTGAATATGACGTCTTGTTAAATTCACATCACTTCGTGTTCCATGAACTCCTCTTAAATTAACAAGACTTCTTTTGTAATTAACATTACATGTTATATTAATATATCATGACTTTATGATAAATTAACATGAATTTTTGTTAAAGTAATATAACTTTCTATTAAATTACCATAACTTACTGTTAGTTTGACATGAAATCCTTTAAAGCTAGCACGACTTGTTGCCAGTTAAACATGACTTCCTTTTAAATTAACATGACTTCCTTTTTAAATCACATCACTTTCTGTCAAATTACGATAACTTCTATTCATGTTAAGTAACATTTTTGAAACTTTTTGCATTTAGTTTCTAACTTTTAGGAGTCACCCTAATGTACATACACAAAAATATTTGGGGTCATGTAACTAACCTCATTATGGTTTTTTTCGGAGAGCAATTAGTAAATATTTTGTTGTATTGTGTGATGCACTAAATGATGATGTGTATTCACTAAATATATTGGCAACCACAGTCAGATATCATGGAGGGTCCAAACACGTTTGCGGATTTTGAGGAACTCTTGTATAGCCCTTGAAAAAAAAACGTATGGCGGCGGTATATCAACAGTACACTGTCCCAAAACCGCATGAAAAAAGGAAGGTTCGAAATTTGATATGCATACCTCTATATCGGTGCGTTTTAGCCTAAATAACATGTGTGTGAAGTTTATTTGTGCTAGGATAACGGCAATCCGTGCCGATTTTTAGTTAAAGTTTTTGCAGCAGCTTAAACTAAGTTCGCAAAAAAGTCCACTAAAGCTTCGAAAATTGAATAATTTTAATATTTTGCTCATATTTAAAAGATTGTGTAACAAATGTCCACTTTTGAATTTTTAAAAGGATAACAGGATTCTTTGCGAGAATATTAAAAAAAACGTATTCATCAGAAAAAGACATTGGAATTTCAAAAAGTGTTTTATTAGATTGCGTAAAACTATGTTTTCTAGCAAAAGTAATTGAGTACATCTTGAAACCTTGCAATTATAGTGCACTTTTATTGTTACTACACGGCGTATGAGTAACATATACAAGTATGAAAAGAACAGGTAAATTGTATTAACTTTTTTGCTCGATATCTCCGAAACAGATTGAGTTATCGAAATAGAACTTACACTGATCTGGACTCCATTTCAAATTAAAGCTAAGAGAAAAGGCAGCATCTAGCAAAGAGAAACCAAAAAGAATGCCTGACAGTATGCTCAGAGAAACTTAATTTATTATTTCTTTTATACTAAATGAGAAAAGTGTCTTAATTTTGTCATAAAAAACCCGAAATTATGATTACATCAATACCGCAACTTATCAAAGTGATTGACGACTCGTACATTTCATCTCTACATTGCAACATAGTTGAAGCACTTAGACATTTTATCGTCTAATTTCAGTATCTTTCATAAATGCCAATACCAGTAAGCAGTTGGTCTTACGTGTCAAATTGACTGCTGCAATCTCTTGCTTCCGCTCTTCTACTTCCTGCCTGCAATCAGTTTATCTACAACATACAAACTTTTTCTATGAAATGTTAAAGGTACATATTTTGTAATTTCGTGCCATCTTAACTTCACGCAAATACATTTTGGTACATACATAAGTATGCATGTATGTAAGTATGAATGTGTGTGTACAAGCCTGGTCTATTGCTAGTCATATTTGGTATTTTATTATATAATATTTTATTTTTATAGCAATATAAAGTGTAATTTAATGAGCCTATAAAAGAACATTAAAAGTCATGATGATGCTGGTGAATGACTGTCAAGCATCGTCCACCAAGCAGCAGAGTTTGTTAACTTTATTATCATCATCTTCATCAAAAGATGAATTCTTCTAGGGATAAGTCGCAAAAGAACAAATATGGCTACTAGCTCGGCCCGAATTGTGCTTATTCTGAAATAGTTCAAGGTATTTGCGGGAGCGTGATGAGGAACTCCCAGACTACAACGTTAAGCACACTACTATTGAGTTCAGAGCCATACAAGCTATTATATCTGTCTGGGTAAATATTTAACTGAGTTGAAGGTGGCTACCCTTTGCCTTTTATAAACCGCTGACAAAAAAATGCATATCTAATAACATGCATGTTTTTAACTACCCTGAAATTTTGCTTCCGTTTGATTTAAATGGCGCATGTGAATATAAAGTTTGATCGAGTTTGTGTGAAATACTTTTTTCCTACATTTACATATATGAAGTTCATAAAAATAAAATGTCAGTCGGTTTTATTATGTCTACTTATACAAAATGCTATATCTTCTTCATACTTAATTCAGCTTTTAACCGGTGCTTTAAACCTTAGCCGATTCCAGACGGCTTTTGAACTTTCATACCGACAGTTTGCTTAAACAAATTTTTCAGGATTTTTTTCTCCAATTTCCCTTTTTTTCTCTGCCTGACAAACTGCCTGTCCTCCATTCAATTACTTGATTTACAAGTTCAGTAGCTGGGTGACCGAACTTGCTCGGTGTGTTTTGATTTTGTCGCATAGTCTTTCTTACCAACATATTTGTTTTTCAAAATAGATTTCCGAAAAAATGTCGAATGGGTGGTAACTTTATCCTCGTCTCTATTTATTATAACGAAAAGGGGGCGGGGTTCCTCCCATACGAAGTAAATACTTCATAGTCCATATCTCTGGAAGTAATTAGGTTAGACCACTAAAATTTGGTAAGGGGTTATATATGATCGATCCCTACCAGCTCCAAAGATACTGGCGATAACGAAAAAGGGGGCGTGGCACCTCCCATACGAATGGAATACTTCATAGTCCATATCTCGGGAAGTATTTAGGTTAGACCACTGAAGTTTGGTGAGAAGTTGAATGAGATTAATCCATATCACCTTCAAAAAAACTGGGTATAAAGAAAAAGGGAGCGTGGCACCTCTCGTATGAAGCAAATATTTCATAGTTCATATCTCTGCAAGTATTTAGGTTAGACCACTGAAGTTTGGTGAGCAGTTGAATGAGATTAATCCCTATCACCTCCAAAAAAACTGGGAATAACGAAAAATGGGGCGTGGCATCTCCCATACGAATGAAATACTTCATAGTCCATATCTCTGAAAGTATTAAGGTTAAATCACTGAAATTTTGTGAGGAGTTATATAAGATCAATCTCTACCACCACCTGTGGGGCGTGATTCCTCCTATACGAATGAGATAGAGATAGGGATTAAAATAGATATAGGGATCGGGTTAGTGAAACAGACAGGGAAATAAATTTGTGGCAGGACAACGTCTGCCGGGTCAGCTTGTCATTTATAAAATTTTGAGTAATCAGTTACCGCTTCTTTTTTATTCAATTGCAATCTTATCAAAATGATCTCAAAATGAACCCAAAAGTATCCCAAAATGACCCAAAAATAATCCTAAAAATAATTCCAAAAGAGCCCAAAAATGACCCCAAAATTATTCATAAATGGACCCAAAATTACCCCAAAACGATCCAAAAAAGAACCCCAAAATCACCCCAAAATGATCCAAAAAATAACCCCAAAATTATTCCTAAATGACATAAAAATTATCACAAAATGGATCAAATTGACCCAAAAATTATCCCAAACTGATCCCGAAATAACCCCAAAATGATCTAATAATGATCCAATCTAATCCCAAAAATGACCCAAAAATTATGGCAAAACGACCCCAAAATGATCTCAAAAACGATTCCAAAATTATCAAAAAATTATCCAAATTGACCCAAAGCTTATTAAAAAAATTATCCCAAATTGATCCCAAAATTATCCAAAAACGATCCGTAAATGATCTCGAACTCACACCAAAATTACCCAAAAATAATCCGAAAATTACCCCAAAAAAACACATATGTAAGTACTATTCGGTAAAATGGCAACCCTGGTCAACAACTCTACTTGAAAATATTTTAGTGTGTATGTCGCCGAAAATACCTTTCATTTGATACCCTTATTGGCATATCTTGCTCCATAATTTAAAAATTTGAGATAGGTGGCGACCCTGTACACCCTCCCTAGTAGGTAGTATAAGAATCAATCATACTATCTATATGCCAAGTTTCATCCAAATCGGTCAAGCGGTTCCCGAGTTAATACCGGATATATGTACAAATGTACTGCGGTAAGATGGCAACCCTAGGTGGTAACCCTACTTAAAAATATTTTAGTTGGTATGTCGTCGAAAATACCTTTCATTTGATACCCATATTGGAATATCTTGCTCCATAATTTAAAAAAAATGAGATAGGTGGCAACCCTGTAAACCGCCTCAAGTGGAAAATTGAAAAGTCTTAGAACCTATAATACTATCTCTTTGCCAAATTTCATAGAAATCGGTCAACCGGTTCTAGAAATAGTATCGGATATACAAACATACAAATATAATGCGGTTAGGTGGTAACCCTAGGTAGCAACCCTAGATGACAACCCTACTTAAAATATTTCAGTTGGTATGTCGCCAAAAATACCTTTCATTGGATAACCATATTGGCTTTACTTGCTCAATATTTAAAAGAAATTGAGATAGGTGGCAACCCTTTAAACCACCATAAGTGGCAACACCCAAGTGGATAGCTTTAGAATCCAGTATACTATCTCTACACATCAATAGAAATATTTAAATCAGCTTACTACCTAAACATGAGCATGTTCAATATATTAAATCCTTTTAAATATATGTATTCATTGATATAAATGTTTTTATTGTTAAAATATAAGCTAATGTATTCGTACCTAAAAACAACTCTCACTTTGGTGTATTTGTGTTTGTGTGTAGCGAGTAAAAGTTTCAAACTGATTTTAATGCTTGTTGAGCAGATTACACAGTGCTACAGCCATTTTACACTTTTGAAGCGACCTGATTTTTTCACGTAAAGTTTCAAAAATGGTGTTTTTTGAAATTTTTGTATGGGGACCCCCACAAGTGAGGACTTGAGGGATGTGCCATTGGCATGGGTGGGTCGGCCCTGCAAAGTTAGTGGGGGTCGGCCATACATTTTTACACGATTGGAGCACTCTAAATGGGCCAACTTAGGATTTTTCAAACTTTGGCGCTCAAAGTCAAAAATACAAAGTCGAGGCATCAGCATTGGTTTTAGAGTTATGCTTCCTTCGGCAAAGTATCATATTTTGATCCCTAAAATACGAGTTTCTTTGTCAATCGGCCCGCCTTCATACACATAGTACCCCTGTAGGGTGCTTGAGACCAAAAAATTTGATTTTGGATTATGCTGCATATCTTGAAAACTTGAAGTCCTTTCCAAAAAAAAAATAAAACTGGTATAATTAAGTGGTGAATGGCTCTCGACGGCTCATGTCCAATAAAGATCATTCATTGTCAATTAGTGGCAAAAAAATGACGTCAAAACCGGAAAAACCGAAAAAATTTTCAAAAAAAATCAACTTCTCGCGTGAAAAACATGTCATACCCTTTTCAAATGCACAAAACACTGTATATATTTCGAAAGTGTCAACAATTCTATACACAAAACCATTTAGAATTTTAATATCGGTCGAAAATTTGATTTTTAATGATTTTTTTTTTTTTTCAACGAAAACTCTGAAAAAAACGGTTTTTTGGTCTTAAAACCAGATTTTGGGGGTGTTACAAAGCTTTTGAAGCGTATTTCGTGTATAACTCGACCAGATGAACAATCTCTACTAGGTCGTTTTTTTTTTTTTGTGTAGCACTGTGTTATCATTTTGGACCAGAAATACAAAAACATTTATATTATATTGTTACCATAGTCATACGCCTAAATGTATACTACGAAAATGTATTTGTGTGTTTGGTTGTGAGGGTTAAACAAAGTGGTTTCATCTGTTCAAGTATACCACTTAAAAGTTTTCATTGGTGTTTAAGTGAAGTGTACTTTTAATTTCGTATTAATTGCATATTTAAATTTATTGAGCAGTTCGAGTGCAACACTATATTCAAATACCGAATGCAAAAGGTACTTATGTATACATATTTACATACATACGTATTTTTATATCATATTTATGTATAAACTAACTATATGTACTTATATGATGGGTGTAAATAGTGTTGCTAACTTACAACATCCTACAAAAATAGTTGAGATATAAAAAAATTGATTGATTAATTCCTTCGATGCATCTTCTCAACATATGATATTTTTTTTCTCGCTAGATGACCCTGAAGTCGCTATATTTGCAAAACCTGTATTTATGTTCCGATTCTGTTCATTTTTCGCATGTTTTATGTATGTTTCGAAATATATCAGAAAATCCGTATTCATGGTCCACTTTTGCTCGTTTCTACAACATACGTGATATGTTTTGTTACGCAAGAAGAACTCTGTTACAAAAAGTTATCCCTAGGTGGCGCTGGAGTCGTGATATTCCAAAAATCATATTTATCAAGTTTCGCAGACAAAGTCGAGGGCATCTGTCAGTATCGTATAATAATTTTAAAACTTTTAAATAAATAAATGAAATAATTAAATACTTTAAAACCATACAATTTTTTATCTCAATTACCTACATACATTCATTCTCCTATAGTTAATTTTTATTATTTGCCTTTTTTATCAGCATCACTAATTACCTAGTTAACATTAATGCCACTGTTTAATGGCAATATAGATTAAAAATTACAATATGACACTGATAATCTACTGTTTAGGGTTGTTAAAGAGAAAGAGTTTGGTTATGTTGTTATAACTACCTTTATAGAAAGTAATTTTTTCCTACTATGTTTCAATTTTAAGACGAACAATTCAAAACATTTCAAAATGAACTTTATAAATTACTTTAATCATGCTAACGACGTATATTCCGAAGCCTTATTGGAAGATCGCCCAATTTCGATTTTTTTTTTTCAAAATAGCCCTTTTTTGGATTTTTTTTTTCAAGAACGCCCTTTTTTCAAAGTTAAATTTAAAAATGCCCTCAGCTCAAAGTGGATTCAAATTTTAATCGCGTACCTTTATTTTATTTTTTGTTATTAATGTTTTTTTTTTTTTTTTGTAGGCACTTTTGGAAAAATTAATACAAAATGTTGTTTTATTTCATAGAGTCGAACTAGCAAGCTAAGGCGTGCTCTAGCAAAAAAAATGGTAGCTAATTACTTACTAATATTGAACTATTGACCTTTATATAACAACTTTTGCTCATTTTTGCTCGTTTCTACACAATTCAACTTTGAACTTAAGCATTTTTTGTTGTTTTTTCTCCAGGAGCATCTAGTTATAACATTGCATTCATGCTCCAAATTTCTGCAACTTTAGAAAACCAGTACTTAAGTGACCGGTGCTATCAATTTAGAGCTAACTTTACTTACCAAAATGATCCCAACATTAATCCCAAAATAATGATCCCAAAACGACCCCAAAAAGACCAACAAATGTTCCAAAAATGATCCGAAATTGAAATCAAAACGACCCAAAATGACCCTAAAATGCTCCCAAAATGATCCCAAAATGATCCAAAAATTTATCCAAAATGACCCCAAAACGATAAGAAAATGTCCCCAAAATTATACAAAAATGATCCCAAAATTACCCTAAAATAATACCATAATAGTCCCAAAAACGAGCGCAAAATGACCTTCAAATGTTCCCAAAATGATCCAAAATTTAACCCAAAATTATCCAAAAATGATCCCAAAATGATCCCCAAATGGCTCCAAAATGATCCGAAAGTTACCCCAAAATTTTCCCAAATTAATCAAAAATTGAACCCAAAATGATCTCAAAATAGCCCCAAAATTATCCCAAAGTGACCCCTAAATGATCCCAAAATAATCCATAACTCTACTTGATAATATGTTAGTTGATATGTCGGCGAAAATAGCTTTCATTTGAAATTTATATTGGCATATCTCGCTCCACTATTTAAAAAAAAATTGAGATAGGTGGTAACCCTGTACACCACCCAATCGGCACCCCCCAAGTGGATAGTTTTATAATCAATCATACCATCTATATGCCAAATTTCATCCAAATCGGTGAACTATTCCCAAGATAGAACCGTATATACAAATATACTTCGGTAAGGTGGCAACCCTAGGTGGCAACCCTACTTGAAAATATTTTAGTTGGCATGTCGCTGAAAATACCTTTCATTTGATACCCATATTGGCATATCTTGGGACAAAATTTAAAAAAAATCCAGAAAGATGGCAACCCCCAAGTGGATAGTCTTAGAATCAATCCAAAGATCTATATTTAAAATTGTATGCAAATCGTTCAAGCTGTTCCCGAGATAGTTCGGATATACAAATATATAAGTTTAGCTGATTAAAGTTATACGATTAAAAATGAATGGCTGATAACTTTTCATAAGGCTACTTTTACACGAATGAGCCAACCAGTAAAGATGAGCTTTATCATCCATCGATTTAAAATCAATTTTCAACTAGTCATTTTCTTAAAAAAAAAATCTGATGCATTATGGTCCATTTCTATAAAGGGTGCCTTATTCATTTAATTTATATTATTTTGTTAATAAATAAATGGTAATGACTTAACGGTCATGCATAAATTTTTATTTTATTTTAAACAGCAGCTGCTGTAATTTAACTTTAAATTAATTTTTTAAGCAGTTAACATAAAATTTAATTTTCATTATTGCATTTTCTGTTTTTTTTTTTCTATTAAATTTCTGTACCCTTACTCCTTTAGAACTGTGGCCACTTAGGCGTAGTAGGTATTTACTAGATTTACGTTACGAATGATGCTGTGATTGATTACAGCCATTTTACACTTATAGTCTTAAGATTAAAATGAACTACAAAAAGTAAAGTGCCAAAAATGGTGATTTTTTTTTTAATTTTTGTATGGGAAACCCCACAGGTGGGGTCTAAGGGGGTATGACACTGGCATGGGTGAGTAGGCCCTACAAAGTTAGTGGCGGTCGGTCATACATTTAAACACGATTGGGTCACTATAAATGGATAAACTTAGGATTTTTCAAACTTTGGCACTCAAAGTCAAAAGACAAAGTCGGGACAACAGGAGTTGGTTTTTGAGGTATGCTTCCTTCGGCAAAGTATCTTCTTTTTGATCCCTAAAATACGATTTTCCTTGTCATTTGGGTGATTTTCAAATCGACCCACCTTCTTACACATAGTACCGCTGTAGGGCGCTTGAGACCAAAAATTTTGATTTTGGATTATGCTGCATATCTTGAAAACTTGAATTCCTTTCGAAAAAAAATAAAACTGGTATAATTAAGTGGTGAATGACTCTTGACGACGCATGCCCAATAAAGTTCATTCATTTTTCAATTAGTAGCAAAAAAATGGCGTCGAAGCTGGAAAACCGAAAAAAGTTTCAAAAAATTCAATTTCTCACGTGGAAAACGTGTCATGCCCTTTTCGAAAGTGTCAACAATTCTCTACCCAAAACCGTTGAGAATTTCAAAATCATTTAAAAATTTGATTTGTAATGATTTTTTTTTTTTTTCAACGAAAGCTCTGAAAAAACTGTTTTTTGAAATTAAAACCAGATAGGTGTTACAAATCTTTTGAAGGGTGTTTCGTGTATAACTCGACCAGATGAACAATCTCTACAAGGTCGCTTTGAAAGTGTATTAATTTTTTTTTAAGCTAAAAAATTATTAATGTTAAAGGTTCGGCGTTAGCAACATAACTTGACAAAAATAAATATAAGCGTTGCCTACATTTAGGCGTATGACGTTGTACTAATGTTAGCAACAGGCCGATTACATTAAAATTGGAGCTGTACATTACATTAAAATTGGATCTGTAAGCGTTGCCTACATTTAGGCTATACTACTAACAATGTGACATTGTACATAAAATTGGAGCTGAATAGGCTATACTGTTAACAGGTTCATAAATATTATAATTGCATAAGTTGATAAAAAGTGATATGCAATAGCTTTACCGCGGCAGTCCCCGAGTGCCACACATCCTTTTTTGTTTGTAGCACTGTGTAATTATCATATATACATACATATGTTCGCCTCTTCTGGTCTTTGGTGACTTCTTCTGAAAGTCTTGCTAAAATAATTTTGTGGTTTGCAGATCTTTCTGTAATATTCTCTCCGCTATAATACGATAATAGTGTCGAAATCACTGATCTACCTTATTGAGCTCAGTATGGAATCTCTTTGTAAGGATTTGGCCCTTTAATAGATAAAAATATGATAGCAACCTACAAATTAAATTAAAATCGGTATTATCTAAGGAGTATTTGTATAATAGGACTGATATTATATTATTATATTAGCGCAAATTCCGAATTAACTCCCTTTTTGGGAGTTAACTTGAGCATAATCTCATTATACACTCCCATGAATTAAGAATATTTGAGATACCGAAATTACGATTTGACCGCTACTGGACACTAGATGTCGCCAAAAAATAAACAACTTTCAGCGACATCTAACCTTAAACCGCCAGAAATTCGCTAGAAATACACTAGATGTCACCAAAAAATAAAAAATCCTCAGCGACATCTACCGCAAGAAATACAACCAAAACACTAGATGGCGCCGATTGTTAATCTTCAATTTTGTGTGTATCAGGGTAAACTTTGGATCTGATTAAAGAAGATTTATTGAAGATAATCTCCCTGTGTGTATCCATAGCATAAGAAAACAATATATCAAATAACAAGAGTCCTTCCTTTTTCCCATAAAAAGGCTAAGAATTTTTCATATTCATTTACCTGAAAATTTACTGTTATTATGTTGAATGAGTAGGCCAATAAATCGTTATTTATTTATGATTACCTAGCGCACGTAATATAACTGTAAAAGGGTTATTCACATTCTCATTTGCATAAATGCATCGGTATATGTTTCCACACGCAAATGAAAAAGTTGGCGTGCCCAGACATTTGGCAGCTTGAATTGCGTACAATTATTCCTTCGTCAATTCTACGTTTTTTCGTTAGCAAATTTTATTTGAGTTTGTGAAATGCGTCACATAACAAAGCTTTCACTCAACGGCGACAACTAAGGTTATAAACATGTCGCTGGCGATAAGCATCCCTCACATGCACGACTTTCACTTTTTCCTCGATGGTACTAATTGGGTATTGGCTTTCATTTCACGCCACTTTCATTTCATCACTATCCCTTTCGTAGTCATCACGTGTCAGGTAGGAGAAATGTTAAGTAGCATTTTTTCCATTCCGCCTAAGCATTTTTGCCATATCTTTTATAGTTGGAACTATTTCATCTTTGTGTTCTAAAAATAGCTTAAAATTAATACATCCTTTGAACCGTTATCAACCCCTTACCTAAAAATAAATCTCTGCCGAACATATACTAGCCAACCTACGCTCATTTCAAAATTATCTCTCAAAGGTATGTTATGCACTATCATATCATTCAACCAGTCTATATAAATTTTACCATCTCATTCTAACTGACGTACACACCCCTTCAAGAGACTATATTGCTGGTGTGTGTGTGTGTTATAAAATCATCATTCTCTAATTAAAGACAGTCTACCAGTCAATTCAATTAAATACTGAAGTATATGAATGTTCACTGAGGCATTAACACACGTCTAGGTACTAATTTTCTCTCATGTACCTTTTCAAATTGGGTTGGCGCTAGAAGAGTAACACACCTATGTACATACATATGTTTATGTCACACCATTTGAGTGTTATAAATATGAAAGGAAAGTGAAATGTAATATGACGATGTGATTAATGACATTGACACGCAACATTGAACCACAACAGGCAAATAACGATAACGTACACTAGCGTGGGTGAGAAAGTTTTGAAAAAAAAGCATCGAATATGACGCTGATGTAATTGATGTTAAAGGGCGCAGCGAAAAGGAGTCTTGAGTTAAAATTTCGTTAGAAAATTAAACACCCTAATATATATCATTCCCATGACAACGAATAAAATAATAATGAAAGGAGTATGTTTGGGCACGTGCGAATATGTTCATTAGACAGAGGCGTACCCGGTTGACAGAGGTACATCAGGTGGAGGTGGAGGTGCAGATGGAGATGGAGGTGCAGATGGAGGTAGAGGTAGAGGTAGAGGTAGAGGTAGAGGTAGAGGTAGAGGTAGAGGTAGAGGTAGAGGTAGAGGTAGAGGTAGAGGTAGAGGTAGAGGTAGAGGTAGAGGTAGAGGTAGAGGTAGAGGTAGAGGTAGAGGTAGAGGTAGAGGTAGAGGTAGAGGTAGAGGTAGAGGTAGAGGTAGAGGTAGAGGTAGAGGTAGAGGTAGAGGTAGAGGTAGAGGTAGAGGTAGAGGTAGAGGTAGAGGTAGAGGTAGAGGTAGAGGTAGAGGTAGAGGTAGAGGTAGAGGTAGAGGTAGAGGTAGAGGTAGAGGTAGAGGTAGAGGTAGAGGTAGAGGTAGAGGTAGAGGTAGAGGTAGAGGTAGAGGTAGAGGTAGAGGTAGAGGTAGAGGTAGAGGTAGAGGTAGAGGTAGAGGTAGAGGTAGAGGTAGAGGTAGAGGTAGAGGTAGAGGTATAGGTAGAGGTAGAGGTAGAGGTAGAGGTAGAGGTAGAGGTAGAGGTAGAGGTAGAGGTAGAGGTAGAGGTAGAGGTAGAGGTAGAGGTAGAGGTAGAGGTAGAGGTAGAGGTAGAGGTAGAGGTAGAGGTAGAGGTAGAGGTAGAGGTAGAGGTAGAGGTAGAGGTAGAGGTAGAGGTAGAGGTAGAGGTAGAGGTAGAGGTAGAGGTAGAGGTAGAGGTAGAGGTAGAGGTAGAGGTAGAGGTAGAGGTAGAGGTAGAGGTAGAGGTAGAGGTAGAGGTAGAGGTAGAGGTAGAGGTAGAGGTAGAGGTAGAGGTAGAGGTAGAGGTAGAGGTAGAGGTAGAGGTAGAGGTAGAGGTAGAGGTAGAGGTAGAGGTAGAGGTAGGGCCTCACGCCGCCTCTGCTGTCAAATTTAGGTATCAGAAGAAAAACCTTAAGGGTCGAATACATAAAGCTTTGTTAACCTCGCCTGACATTTGTTGCCTCAAAACTTTGCGTCCAACTTCAGAGGTATGCTACAATGAATGCCTTGACGTTTCTTTTTTATACATTTGTTTTCGTTATTTATTTCTTTGCATTCAGAGTGTTTTGGTTAATTTATTAATTTAATAGAGAAAAAATGAATTAATTATTATTTTCTCCAACTTTTTGTTCATTAATTAAAGCGAAGTCATCAGCATCTGATTGTCAAAGCAAGCAAAGCAAGCAAAATTTGAGAGTTTGCCAAATTTTAACCTTGCTTCAACTTTGAGGTCTCCAATTTGCCATGCTTCGTTTAAATACGTATACTGAACTTTAGGGTCGAAGCTTCTTCGCCTGTTCCCCTAATATGGCCCAGCCAGCGGAGTCTTTTCGCTTCGATTCGTGTAAAGCTAGTTAAGCTCATCATTCGATCCTAGCCGTTGGCATTGCGGGAAGGGTCATTTCTCTTCTGGAGAGATATTTTCTCTTAAAAATTTCACTTCCAGGGCCAATAGACAATTCCCTCGCAGTATTAAATTTGTAGGCTGGGTCCTCTCGAAAGGGTCTAGTAAATTCCTAGCTCTCCATATAAAGGAACTTCTTGTAACGCTATAGACACATGCTGTTAATATGAATTCATCAGAGATCGGGAAGGTCCTTATATCTATACTATTAAATCGCTGGGTTTGAGAATTTGCCCCAACCTTACCGAATGAAACTGAATAAAAAAACCAAAGAAAATTATAGTTACTTAGCAAATATATAAAGCCCCTCCCCCTTTGCGACCCTTTGAGAAAAGCTGGGCACGCCCTTGACTCCAGCTCTTAATTTATGTTCCCAATTTCAATTACCAGGTGCTTGTCAATTCAATTGTTTGAGTTGAGTACGAAGACGACGACTTTACAGATTGTCACATTTGTATCTTTTGATTGATTGTTATGGTAATGAGTTGCTTAAACAACTTACTTTTCCATTAACTGTTGCAATGACACTCGAATGTAAAGATTATTAATTATTAAGAACAAAAAAAGTTGTAGTTTGTATCTCATCTTTAAGCAGACGATAATAATTAACATAAATAAGGAAAGAGTGGCTATATTGGGCCTTGTAATTGCTCTGAGTAGATAAGCATTTTATTATTTTATTATTTTTTTGTAAGTATTTCAGCTCGTTCGATTTTGGAGTAAATTTCCTTAACAGCTGAGCCGGCTTCAATGTGTTTTTCTACCCACTTCCCAGTTGTTATGAAGTCAAACCTTTTCATAATTTGCACCTCATAACCTTATCGCTTTGCAGTTATTAGTTTTATATTACCATAGGCAATCATAAACTACAAGCAATTCCTTTACATTTCCATTACCAAGCATAGCCCATTAGTACTTATTTATTATTCCTTTCTTTAATTAATATTAACCAAAGAACACCAAACTTTTGCGACACGCAACCATTGCTACCAAAAAACACTAATTATTCAAAGCAATCAAATTTCATGATTATTTAAATTGCGTCTACCCTGACTGATTAATTGCTAAGCAGGAGTTTTTTATTGCGTCAAAAACTTTGTTAAGCGCTTTATGAGAAATTGTGTTAATATATCAGGATGTTACCGCGAAAATTCTAACACAGCCAATGGCTATTTTTTATAGTGGGCAAATTTAGTTGTTAGGTCAAAATAAAATAAAATAAAATAAAATAAAATAAAATAAAATAAAATAAAATAAAATAAAATAAAATAAAATAAAATAAAATAAAATAAAATAAAATAAAATAAAATAAAATAAAATAAAATAAAATAAAATAAAATAAAATAAAATAAAATAAAATAAAATAAAATAAAATAAAATAAAATAAAATAAAATAAAATAAAATAAAATAAAATAAAATAAAATAAAATAAAATAAAATAAAATAAAATAAAATAAAATAAAATAAAATAAAATAAAATAAAATAAAATAAAATAAAATAAAATAAAATAAAATAAAATAAAATAAAATAAAATAAAATAAAATAAAATAAAATAAAATAAAATAAAATAAAATAAAATAAAATAAAATAAAATAAAATAAAATAAAATAAAATAAAATAAAATAAAATAAAATAAAATAAAATAAAATAAAATAAAATAAAATAAAATAAAATAAAATAAAATAAAATAAAATAAAATAAAATAAAATAAAATAAAATAAAATAAAATAAAATAAAATAAAATAAAATAAAATAAAATAAAATAAAATAAAATAAAATAAAATAAAATAAAATAAAATAAAATAAAATAAAATAAAATAAAATAAAATAAAATAAAATAAAATAAAATAAAATAAAATAAAATAAAATAAAATAAAATAAAATAAAATAAAATAAAATAAAATAAAATAAAATAAAATAAAATAAAATAAAATAAAATAAAATAAAATAAAATAAAATAAAATAAAATAAATTAAAATAAAATAAAATAAAATAAAATAAAATAAAATAAAATAAAATAAAATAAAATAAAATAAAATAAAATAAAATAAAATAAAATAAAATAAAATAAAATAAAATAAAATAAAATAAAATAAAATAAAATAAAATAAAATAAAATAAAATAAAATAAAATAAGTAAATAAAGCAACAACTATAAAAAATAAGATAAGAATAATATGTCAAGAGGACATTTTTGGGTGGAAAAAATGTATTAAAAAAAAAGATTTTCCCTCCAAGAAACTCGCCACACTTTAATTGCACTTTTTATAATTTTTTACACAACTTCTTATAACAAAGCGGTGCTTGACTGCCAAAAGACTCACACAACAACAATACCACTGTGCCATTTTCCAACGCTGCAACAAAATATAACCGTCATTGTTACATGTCATTATATCATGCCACTTACTTATTTGCCACTTGCTACTCCTCCGGCTTTCTTGTGAAGTTTGTTTTTTTTTTCTCCTTTGTCTTTTCCTATTACATATTTTTTGTAAAGGACAGTTTTATGTCTTTCGTTCATTGTGTTAATATGCGCCGCCGCCGTGTATTCGTAAGTGTGCGTGTGTGTCAGTGCGTGTGTGAGTTCGTTGAGTGTGTGACGCGTTGAATTGCATAATGAAAAAGTCACAACGGCGTTGAGGCAGAAAATTGCACGACGCGTCAACTTACAGCTGCAGGATTTCATGTTCGCTGCATTTTAATTGCACTCACTCTCTCTCTTTCGCGCTGTGCGCTTTGTACCTACAGCACTTGGTTTTATTGCATAATATGAGCGATTTTTAAAGGATTGAGGTGAAAGGTAGCAGAAAGTCGTATAAAATGCTTTGATGAAAATGGTTGTCTATCAGATAAAATTTACTTATTATTACACTATTTTTTATTGCTTTTTTCTTATTGTTTATAATTTAATTTAATTGTATTTACTTATTATTTTTTTCCTTTTTGTTTTATTTTACTTTAGTTTTTCTTTTATTTTTTTATATTTTATTTTAATTTATTTTTGTTTTTTTTATTTTATTTTATTTTATTTTATATTATTTTATTATATTATATTATATTTTATTTTATTTTATTTTTTGGTCTCCTTTGTTTTATAATCACTAACACCATTTCCTGGAAGTTATTTTAAATACCCAAACTCTTCTGTACCGCATATTGTCTTCGTCAGTCAGAACGGTTACTCATAATCCCCCTTTACATGACTACATCATTAAATATATGTATGCTCCCATAGAATTATCGAGGAAGCGGAAGTCATTCTGGCTTGGTTGCTGGCGATTCTTGTTTTTGTTCTTGTAGTAGCTGTTGCCATTGTTGTGCTCGCTCGAACAATGCTTAATGTGTGTTGCATGTTGTAATTATAATAATTTGGATTGCATACATTTTAGCATAGCCGCAGTGAGAGTGTATTCGCCTTCGAATACCCGCCCATTGTTCTGGAAGTACCTCAAATTGTATACTAACTACTTGCTTATATGCAAATACCTGTGTGTTTGTGGTTGTTCGAAGTTGCATTGTTACATACCTTGTTGTCGTTTTCGTGATAATTTTCTTACAAATCACTGCAGCTCAGCAACACAGCTTCCTTTCAGTGGCTCTCCTGTAAATAGAGCTTTATTGCTGCTTTTGCTCAACTTGTTTGTAGGTTTTTTTTCATTCCATACTCTCCAGCTTTTTGTGAGTAATAATTGCAAGGTGATTAGCGCTTTGTGTTTTTTTTTTCTTTTTTGCTTTATTTTTTTATATTTGCATTTTTTTCACACCACATTATACTGGTAAAGCTATTACATAGTTATCTGTCTATGTACTTGAGTTGCATTGTTTTGAAATATAATCACATTTTGCCACTTTCTGTAATATACTTATCATAAAGCTGGAAGACACTTTTTTTGTGCACCACTGTATCTCTGTATTTCCATTGTTCAAGGCAGAATTAAGAATCATGGAGAAATTTTTGTTATTTTTTATGATTGTGATGGGGTTTTTGTTTGTAACTCCAAAACCGGTTGAGATATCGAAAAAAGTAATATCTTAAATTTCAAGTTGAGCGTCGAGCAATCCAACGAAAACAGTTTCATTAATTACTTTCAGAGTGATACGGCCACAAACATACGGACAGACAGACAGACAGACACAGAAAAATTTTTAAAATGGTTGATTTGGATTCTACTCGCTTAATAATGCTTCCCCCAATCAACTTTTTGTTGATATCTGCCAAGTACAGACATCGACCTGTTGCAATTTTATTATATGTAGAGATTATTATTATTTTTTTATTATTATTATTATTATTATCATTATTATTATTATAAGGCCTTATTATACCGCGACAATTTTCACGATCTCTTGTATGACCTTTAAGTTCTTACAAAAAATCAGGGTTCTTAGATCCACCCTTCTCAGATTCATGAGCCTGGTCGATGAATAATCTTACAGTTTATTTTTTAACATGAATCATGTTAAAATAACAAGAAAGATCCTTTTAAATCAACAAAGTGTGTTTTAACAATGTAATTTTAACAGCAAGTAATTTAACAGGAAATCATGTTGTTTTAACAGGAATTCATCTTCTTTTAACAGGAAATCTAAAACGTGTTAAAAAGTGTTGATTTTACCTGAAAATTATTCTTTATGTTGTGATGGTTCTATACAGAGTTTGGCCTGCTCCTGTCCTAGGCTGCTAAACCAATGCTGCCTAAACTCCATTACCTGGGCCTTGGTGAACCCACATCAGGGTTTCGGACCATAAAATGTTGGGAACTATGAGGTGGGTTTTGTCGAAGGCTGAGGTAAACTCAGTCTATCCAAGGTCAGCAGAGGCCCCACTAACCCCTACTAAATAATAACACGCTATTTGTGTACACACGAGTCCTTAAGGCGTCCGTGTAGGCACGGACGGACTAGTGACCGGAGAGCAGCAACAGGTGGCGAACAGCTGAGCTGTGATAAAGACCGGCGTCACAATAATGTAGCGGCGGAGCGTGGCGACCGGTAAGCAGCAACAGGTGGCGAACAGCTGAGCTGTGATAAAGAACGGCGTCACAATAATCTAGCGGCGGGATGACCCAGTTGTCAAGCGGCGGTTGGACAGCGGAAGTACAGCGGCGGAGGGCGTACCAGAATCGGAGCAGCGGTATTCGGCGGGAGACTATTGGGCGGATAAGGCGGAGCGGGTCAATAGACGGGGGGTTTACCTGTTCGGTTCTGCTGGTTGATGGTGGTACTCCTCCAGGGACGGTAATGAAAGACGGGGTATCCTACAACGTTGCTAGAGTGAATGGTTTTGTTTTGCACAAAAACTCCTTTATATGTCTACGGAGGTGGTTATAGAGCTGTCGAGAATTCCACCTCTTGCCATGGTGTATTGCTGAAACGTTTGCATTGGTTGGTTGCTGGTGATCGCCACGCCATTGTTGCTATGTATCAGCTGTTGCTATGGATCAGCTGATTAGCGTATCGCGAGGTTTAGCATGCTTTTAGACGCTAGTGGAGTTATTTACAGTGGGGGTCGTGCAATTGTAACGCTACGTTACAGAACTTTGTTTTGCAAGGTGGTATGCTTTTTCGTTGCCATCTGAAGGACATGATGAGACTCAACCTAACAAAACTTTATTTTAGGTTAAAAAGAGCAGTTGATTAAGGCATGTCCGCTCGTCTGTCCGTCCGTGTACACGATAACTTGAGTAAAAATTGAAATATTTGCATGAAATTTGGTATTCAGGTTACTTTTTGTCCAAGGTAGGTTGCTATTGAAAATGGGCGAAATCGGATGATAAATACGCCCCCCTTTTTCGATATCGAAAATTTCGAAAATCACATAAATTTAAATATTTCGGTAGCTGAAATGGCTAAAATGATATAATTTTATAGGTGAATCCCCCTGCCACGGCCACTTTAAAGGGAGGAACTTTTGAAAATTCGACTGGTCGTAACTTTTAAACTGATAACGGTAGAACGATGAAATTTGGCACAAAGCATACTAGTATCGTTGGGAGTATACCTGATGAAACTAGACAAAATCGCCCTCCAACCACGCCCACTTTCGATATTGAAAACTTCGAAAATCACCGAAATTATCATAATTCGGTAACGGAATGGCTAAAATGATACAGTTTGGTAGTCATTCTTCCATGATTTTTTGATAAATTTTTGAAAGTAGGCGTGGCACCGCCCACTTTTCAGGGAGGCATATTTGAAAATTTCATGGGTCATAACTTTTAAACTGATTACGGTAGAACGATAAAATTGGTACAAGGTATGCTAGCATAATAGGGAGTAAACCTAATGTAATTCGACGATTCCGCTTCCCAACCACGCCCACTTCCGAAATGGAATATTTTGAAAATCATATGAAAACTACCGCTGGGTATTTAATGTTCGGTTTACCCGTACCTAGGCTTCCTTACTTGTTTTACTTTATTTTAAATATTTTTTTTATATTGCTTAGTTTTATTTTTTTTTTTATTGCATCATTTTTTTTTTTTTGTTTTATCCTTTTTTGGCGTATTTCCTAAAAATTTTTAAAAAGTAGCACACCACAAAACAAATAAAAGAACTTTCGAAAAAACCAATTTGTCAAACCTAAAAACAAAAGAAAACCCTAACAACAGTTTTCACATCAAATTGCATCAGCAGCTAATACCCAATGCAGCTAAAAATTCGATAAAATTCGCAGCTTGCTTACACAATACATAGTTAAAAATTGTTGCGACATCAAAACAACAGAGCAACAACAACTAAGCTCTAACAAAACCAAAACTCAAAAGCCGTCGACAATGTGACAACAACAACAACAGCAGTGGAAAGCAAATACCAATAATGGCAACAATTGTATGCGCATCAATGTTTTCACAAAGCATAGAGCAAGAATCACTACACAAGAAGCCACAATAACAGCATATTAAAGAAGGAAAACGCGAAGGCTTACAATGCTATAATCAAAAAAAAACAAAGAAAAAAACGCCATTGCACTGTCTCGACAAGGAATTTATGAAAAAGACAACTCGCATGCATGCAGCTATTTGTTTATGTGATTACAACAAAGCAAAAAACAATAGCAAAAATTCGAACGCACTTTTGTTGTCCAAGAATAGGTATACCTATTTACTTCCGTTATGTACCACAAATCGTGCTTAAAGTGTAACTCAATTTTTACTCTTTCTACTATGTTTCGCTTATTCTTTTCATTAGCCACTCTTTGCTGAAAACGTTCATTGAGATGCGGCCACTTTATTGTCATAGCCACTAAAGTTACTGTTATCCTACAAAAGGATGCAAAAGCACGTTACAATGCAAAGGAATATTAAAGAAGAAAGATGGCAAGGCTTTTTTTCTCGAGCTCTTATAGCATGTGACAAGGAGCAGCATGGCTTGAAATTATGCCTGTACACTGTAGCTTAGCTTCATTGCAGTAAGATGCATACTCATCGTATACTTACAAAAGTAGTGACGGCTTTTTTAAATTCTTTTTCTTTAAATTCAAATAAGAAATATAATAAAAAAATATTTTTAATTTAAAATGTTTTTAAAATGAACTAAAAAATGCAAAAAAAAAACATGGCTCCACTGTTTACATTAGGTTGGTCCTTATAATCAAATGTAGTATTTTTTCTAAGCTCACCCCCTAGATCGGTTGCACCACGGTCAACTATATCGCACAAATTGTTTTAACCCGATTGGAGATGGTTTAGGCATGTCGCAGGTGGGTCAAAGTATAAGTTGCTCTATGGAGACTCAAAGGATAAAAGTGTTTTTTCTTTTATCTAATATTCGAAATCGGTTGCACTATTGTCGGAGAAGGGGTAGTTTGAACTTTAGCCCCCCTGCAACACGCCCTAGGCGTTTCCAATCCGGACTTGATTTTGCATGTGATATCTCAGACCATAGTGCTACCGATTTCGAGTATTAGATAAATGGAAAAATCTCTTTTATTTTTTGAATGCCCTTTTGCTTGAGACCGCCTGTTGAGAAACAACGCTTGAGGTTGAAGAAGCCCCTTAGTTCTCAATTTAAGATCTAACGTAACTCAAGCCTAAATGTTTGCTGGGTAAGGCCAAACGACCAAACTTAAGAAAGGACGATAATGGCATTTTAGCAAAAAAAAAGCGAATTTTTCGACTTTTTTTCATATAATTGCCACTGAAACCGGAACGATGGTGAACATTTCAAAACCCAAGCTCAACGGAAAGTTATTTCAAAATCAAAAGCAAAAACCCTGGGAATGAAATTTTTCAAATATGGCTACCCGTGTGCCACCTATCGGAATTATTTTTTTGTCATATTGCGATGATGAGATTTTGATGAAGAACGACTTAAACGACACCGAAAACAGACCTTCGCATGTCATTAATGGAGCGACTCACGCGCTACCTAGCGGTTCCAATTTTTTTTTTTTTTTAATTTCAAAACTAATTAACTAATATATACGCTAAATTTCAGACAAAACGGCCGGTAATTAGAATTTTTAGTTTTTATTAACCCGATCTCAGCTCCATCTAGCGGAATTTTTTTTAAGAAAATATTTCTTTTCATGGTAGTAATACATGTTCCGAATTTCAGCGAAATCAGATCATAAATGCGATTTTTGAACATATAGACCCACGCGCCACCTATCGATTTGTTTTTCTATTATATTGCATTGTCATCTCGACCTGAACTATGGTAAGAATTTCAAAACCCTATCTCAACAGGAAGTTGGTTTAAAATCGAATGCAAAAATCTGCGCACAAGAACAAAGAAAGCGACCTATTAAAAAATTTAATTTGTATAAAACTTAGAAGTGCCGTCAAAAAATTTTTTTGGTTCACATTCCTATCGGTATACCGGCAATAGCATTTTTCATATTTTCAACTACAACCTTCTTCGAATATACCACACAGAAAATTGTAATCGTTGTTTTGTATGCGCATTTTTGAACGCACTGAGGTCTACATATCTCGGTATATAATGCGGCATTAAATTTAGGAAGCTTACATCAATATTATAAAAAAGTGGAGGGTTGTGCAGGGTAAGGTAGGAAGGTTCTCACAAATTACTTTGCACTTGCATTTCACCCTTCGTACCGAAACGACCCGGGCGTTTTTTATATCGACCCGGCCAAGAGCAATACGCGCGGGCTAACACTTTTGTTCCGTCTTTCACTAGCAACTACGGAGACAACAGCGTATTTTGTTGTCTCGTTGCTTGCAAGTGAGCGACTGCGCCACTGAGCATAAGAAACGATATGGATTGATTGATCAATGTGATTATAACACTCTCACAAGCGCAGCAACAGTTTCATTGTTCGAGAGGTTAAGAAGATTTTTGGACAGTTGTCACACTAGCTGCCTGGGTTTGATCTACATACATCGAATGTTTGAACATATATTTTCGAAATATTAATGAAAGTATATTAATCTAGGCCAACATTTAAATTTGCATTTACTGTAAGGTGCCTCAACAAAAAAAATTTTAAATTTTTCCGCGGCAGTTACAAAACTCACCCTTTTCTAAGGCCTCCCCAAAAATATCTCTAAAAAATAATAAGAAATAGGGAAGTTTTCTTATCTAGCCTTTAATTTTAAAATTAATATGTGGCCGATAAATTTATAAAGAACTTTAAAACTAAAGGCTAGCTAGATAACAGCCTTATCTGGAACAAGTTAATAATTCCTCCAAAAATCAAGGTGAAGGATTTCGAAAAAATATAAAAAAAAAACTACAGTTTAAGAATGAAAGTTAAACATAAATATGTTTGAAGAGTTTATCAACGCAATCCAAATTTGTGTTTGACTATATTTCGTGGGATAGGTTTGCGAAACATTTGAATAACCGAGCCAGGCGTTAACATTTCTGCAAAATTTAACCCAATATGACCCGATTTTTTCTACATCGCACCAATCTTCATCGAATATAGGTTTGCTTTAATCCTTATGACAAGCTAAATTTTTATGAGTGACTTCCTTTCCCCGCGACGCCTAACTTTTTTGTATTCGAAAATGCTGAAAAGTGCGACTCTTCGAAGGTAGGGGGTCTGAAACATAGCAATTTTATTTTCATTTCATTAACTGGCATTGTCGTAACCTACTCCTAAAAATTGGGTGCGGCATAAAGTGGGTCCGACGGCCCAAATATGTCAAAATATGTCATCACTGACAACGAACTGTAAAAAAATATAGCTTGTTATTAATAAATATTATTATGAGATTATTTTGGCATATATGGGTCGCTGGACCCACTTTATGTGGCATCCTATTTGCTCTCCTTTTTTTATAGATTCTTTGTTTGGGAGGACGAAAAAAACAATTCACCTAAAAAGCAAACACCCTAATGTGCACATATGTTGAATATAAATACCAATAGTTATATATAAGTTTTTCCTCAACCACATCAATAAAACCAATCTATTTTAGTATGTGGGTTCGATAGCACCAACTTGCTGGTTAATGGAAATTTACAACAAAACCAATAACTAATAATAAAAACAACAGACTCCCACAACCGCATGTGAACGGAAATTGTGATTTAAAACATTTATGATAAATCGTTGCGGCTAAAGTTGGGGAGGTAAAATTCTAGTTTTCATAAAAATATATGAAAATATATAACAGTGGAAATGAGAAGCATGGATAAGTAAAGGACGTTGAGGCATTTAAGAGCTTGTGAAAAATTATATGAAATTCCAAAAAATTTTAAAGCCACAAAATCGATTTTCAAAATATGAGTTCGAATTGCATACAATGTTAGCTAACACAATGTAGAGCAAAGCAGCATAATCAAAATTTTTGTTTATTATACGCATTGTTGTTGGTTTTAGTTATGGTTGCATTCGAAGTGTCTACTGACCGTTAAAATGTTGCTGGGGTTAGTTTTTGTTGTTTTGGCAAATTTAGTTATGGCAAATATTTATGTTGTTGTAAGTGATTACATATAGATTTGTGTGCGTACTCAGGCAATAGAAATTGTTGTTGTTACTATTACAACATGAACGCATTTTGGCGTTATCAATTTTCCACTTCGTAACGCTTGGGAATGACAGCAATTTCAATGGTATCGAAAAACGTTTGCAATGGTGGAAAATGTCAACTGGAAAAAATAATTTTAACAAAATTGAAAAATTAAATATTTTTGGGAATTTATTTTTATACCCAACGTACTAGTACTAGTACAAGGGTATTATAATTTTGTCCACATAACGGTACTAGGTAACGGCACAAAATAATCGAGATACATTTAGAGTTTCACATATGAAAGTTTTTAGGTTGAAAAGAGGGTGGTGTCCTATCCCCGACACTGTTTAATTTCTATCTATCGAAGATGCCCCCACCACCAGAGGGCGTCTCCGTCCTTTCATATGCCGACGATTGTACAATAATGGCGACGGGGAAGGGCCCCTATACTGATGAACTCTGTACGAGAATCAATGGTTACCTCTGCGACCTTTCCAGGTTTTTCACTGAGCGAGATCTGACAATATCTCCGACAAAATCAACGGCGACGCTTTGTCCGACCTGGACGCACCAGGTGAGAAATGAATTAGACATTTTCGTTGATGGCACTAAGCTACCAATTGTCAGCCACCCAAAGTTATTAGGGATGACACTGGATAATACTTTCTCATTTGCTGGTCATGTGTCTGCAATGGTCTCAAAGGTACGTGGTCGCAACAAGATCCTCAAGTCACTTGCCGGCAGTACTTGGGGAAAAGACAAAGAAACGTTGCTGACTACATATAAGGCCATTGGCCGACCAGTCTTTGACTATGCTGCGCCCATATGGTCGCCTAATGTACATAACACCAACTGGACGAAGTTACAAGTCTGCCAAAATACTGCCATCAGAACTGCTACGGGATGTCTCCTCATGTCTTCCGAGTCTCACCTCCATCAGGAGGCAAAACTGCTCAATGTAAAAGAGCATGCGGAAATGCTGAGCAGGCAATTCCTTCTGAACTGCCACAAGCCAGCACATCCAAACCGTCATCTTTTGGACATAGATCCGCCCCCGAGAGGCATAAGGAGACATCTCCGTAAGCACTATGATGAGATCCGGCATCATATTACCTTGCCGTTTGATCTGCAGAATCATAAGCGGGCTTTAACCGACATCCACACCGAGTCGGTAGACACTTTTGTCGGATCTCTACCTGTGAATCCCGTTCTGAACAGTCCTCCACCGGATATTGCTGAAGAAGAACGCACCTTACCAAGGGAGACAAGAGTGACCTTGGCACAGCTTAGGTCTGGATATAGTGTAAGGTTAAACTCCTACTTATCCAGACTTAATGATACAATCTTAAATACATGCCCTGCATGTGGTAGGACCCCCCATGATACTCTACATCTCTTCAATTGTTCATCTGAACCTACTCTTCTAACCCCTCTGTCCCTCTGGACAAACCCTGTTGAAACTGCACGTTTCCTTGGACTCCCCTTAGAAGAGCTTGATGAAGAATGATCATACACTCTAGACAGGGCAATGCATTGTTAACAACAACAACAACAACAAGGCATGTGTTTCCGTCCGTCCGCCTGTCCGTCTGTCCGTCCGTCTGTCCGTCCGTCTGTCCGTCCGTCTGTCCGTCTGTCCGTGGACACGATAACTTGTGTAAAAATTGAGATCTTTGCATAAAATTGTGTATACAATTAACCTGTTATCCGGTCCACGCCCCCTTTTTCGATATCGAAAATTTCGAAAATCACATAAATTGACATATCTCGGTAGCTGATATGGCTAAATTGATATAATTTTATAGTTGAATCTGCCTGTTCATTATTTTATGATTTTTGATCAATTTTAAAGGAGCAATTTTCGAAAATTCGACTGGTCGTAACTTTTAAACTGATTACATTAGAACGACGAAATTTGGCAAAAAGCATACTAGTGTCGTTGGAGTATATCTGGCCCACTTTCGCTATCGATAATTTCGAAAATCACCAAAGTAGACATAATTCGGTAACCGAAATGGCTAAAATTATATAATTTGGTGGGATGAACCTCCTAGTCATTCTATTATGATTTTTTGATAAAAACTTTTAAAGTGGTCGTGGCGCCACTTTAAGAGAGTCATTTTTGAAAATTCGACTGGTCATAACTGATTACGGTAGAATAATGAAATTTGGCACAACGGTATACTAGCATTTTGATGAAATTGGACGAAATCGCTTTTCGACCACGCCCACTTTCGATATGAAGATGAAATGGTATTATAACTTTGATGAAGAAGAGATAGACCCATCAATAAGCATACCGATTAATGATCAGGATGACGAGATGAGTTGATTTAGCCATGTCCGTCTGTCCGTTTGTCTGTCTGTCTGTTTGAACGCAAACTAGTAACTCAGTTTTTGCGATATTTGGCTGAAATTCGGTATGCGGCCACCATTTTCTCATATAGAAATCATTTGTCGGAACCAGCAAGATCGGACCGATATTACATATAGCTCCCATACAATCGATTGTTCCGATAAACAGATTTTGGGATATAACTCCTGAATTTAAACAGGTAGGAATATCAAATGTTGTAAGTGTTGCTATTTTTATATGTTTAATATGGACGTTAAAAAACATTGAGATGGGATAAATATTTCACATAGCCCCCATACAATCGATTGTTTCGATAAACGGATTTTTGTGATAACTCCTGTAATTCGATAGCTAGGAACGTGAAATTTCGTAACTGTTGCTCTTTTAGAATGTGGAATGTCGATGTTGAAAATAAGTGAGATTGAACCAATATAACACATCGCCCCCATATAATCGATAGTTTCGATAATTTCGGTATAAGCTTAAGTTAAGTTCACAATATAAAGGTATCTAGCCTTCGGCACAGCCGAAGACAGCTTTCCTTACTTGTTTTTGTATAAGTTTAACTTCATTTTTTTGCGTAAGTTTTACTGTATTTTTATTTTTTTTGTAATTTTTACTATATTTTTTGTGTAATTCTATTTTTGCGTAACGTGGACTGTATTTTTTTTTTTTGTAATATTTACATTTTTTTTGTAATTTTTACTATATTTTTTGTGTAACTCTTTTTTTTTTACTGTATTTTTTTGTAATTTTTACAATTTTTTTTTGTAATTTTTATTATAATTTTTTGTAATTTTTACTATATTTTTTTTTGTAATTCTTTTTTTGCGTAACTTTTACTGTATTTTTTTTTGTAATTTTTACTATATTTTTTTGTAATTTTTACTATATTTTTTGTGTAATTCTATTTTTGCGTAACTTTGACTATATTTTTTTTTTGTAATTTTTACAATTTTTTTTTTTAATTTTTACTATATTTTTTGTGTAATTCTTTTTTTTTTTTACTGTATTTTTTTGTAATTTTTACAATTTTTTTTTGTAATTTTTACTATAATTTTTTGTAATTTTTACTATATTTTTTTTTGTAATTCTTTTTTTGCGTAACTTTTACTGTATTTTTTTTTTTGTAATTTTTACTATATTTTTTGTGTAATTCTATTTTTGCGTAACTTTGACTATATTTTTTTTTTGTAATTTTTACAATTTTTTTTCGTAATTTTTACTATATTTTTTGTGTAATTCTTTTTTTTTTTTTTACTGTATTTTTTTGTAATTTTTACAATTTTTTTTTTGTAATTTTTAATATAATTTTTTGTAATTTTTACTATTTTTTTTTGTAATTCTTTTTTTGCGTAACTTTGACTATATTTTTTTTTGTAGTTTTTACAATTTTTTTTGTAATTTTTACTATATTATTTGCGTAATTCTTTTTTTGCGTAACTTTTACTGTATTTTTTTGTAATATTTACAATTTTTTTTGTAATTTTTACTATATTTTTTTTTGTAATTCTTTTTTTGCGTAACTTTTACTGTATTTTTTTTTTGTAATTTTTACTATATTTTTTTGTAATTTTTACTATATTTTTTGTGTAATTCTATTTTTGCGTAACTTTGACTATATTTCTTTTTTGTAATTTTTACAATTTTTTTTGTAATTTTTACTATATTTTTTGTGTAATTCTTTTTTTTTTTACTGTATTTTTTGTAATTTTTAAAATTTTTTTTTGTAATTTTTACTATAATTTTTTGTAATTTTTACTATATTTTTTTTGTAATTCTTTTTTTGCGTAACTTTTACTGTATTTTTTTTTTTGTAATTTTTACTATATTTTTTGTGTAATTCTATTTTTGCGTAACTTTGACTATATTTTTTTTTTGTAGTTTTTACAATTTTTTTTGTAATTTTTACTATATTATTTGCGTAATTCTTTTTTTGCGTAACTTTTACTGTATTTTTTTGTAATTTTTACAATTTTTTTTTGTAATTTTTACTATATTATTTGCGTAATTCTTTTTTTGCGTAACTTTTACTGTATTTTTTTGTAATTTTTACAATTTTTTGTTGTAATTTTTACTATAATTTTTTGTAATTTTTACTATATTTTTTTTTGTAATTCTTTTTTTTCGTAACTTTTACTGTATTTTTTTGTAATTTTTACAATTTTTTTTGTAATTTTTACTATAATTTTTTATAATTTTTACTATATTTTTTTTGTAATTCTTTTTTTCGTAACTTTTACTGTATTTTTTTGTAATTTTTACGATTTTTTTTTTGTAATTCTTTTTTTGCTTAACTTTTACTGTATTTTTTTTTTGTAATTTTTACTATATTTTTTGCGTAATTCTTTTTTGGCGTAACATTCACTGTATTTTT
>CAXKVI010000001.1:174720001-174727501 GCA_964058755.1 Campiglossa producta | reverse complement strand
CCTTAAGCGTATGTGTAACCGTATGTGTAACCGTATCCGTAACCGTATCCGTAACCGTATCCGTAACCGTATCCGTAACCGTATCCGTAACCGTATCCGTAACCGTATCCGTAACCGTATCCGTAACCGTATCCGTAACCGTATCCGTAACCGTATCCGTAACCGTAACCGTATCCGTATCCGTATCCGTAACCTTAACCTTAACCTTAACAGTAACTGTAATATCCGTATCCATAACCTTAAAATTAACCGCTGAACCATCCGTAAACGTAACGGTAGCCATATCCTTAGCCGTATCCGTAACCGTATCCGTAACCGTATCCGTAACCGTATCCGTAACCGTATCCGTAACCGTATCCGTAACCGTATCCGTAACCGTATCCGTAACCGTATCCGTAACCGTATCCGTAACCGTATCCGTAACCGTATCCGTAACCGTATCCGTAACCGTATCCGTAACCGTATCCGTAACCGTATCCGTAACCGTATCCGTATCCGTAACCGTATCCGTAACCGTATCCGTAACCGTATCCGTAACCGTATCCGTAACCGTATTCGTAACCGTATCCGTAACCGTATCCGTAACCGTATCCGTAACCGTATCCGTATCCGTAACCGTATCCGTAACCGTATCCGTAATCGTATCCGTAACCGTATCCGTATCCGTAACCGTATCCGTAAACGTATCCGTAACCGTATCCGTTACCGTATCCGTAACCGTATCCGTAACCGTATCCGTAACCGTATCCGTAACCGTATCCGTAACCGTATCCGTAACCGTATCCGTAACCGTATCCGTAACCGTATCCGTAACCGTAACCGTATCCGTATCCGTATCCGTAACCTTAACCTTAACCTTAACAGTAACTGTAATATCCGTATCCATAACCTTAAAATTAACCGCTGAACCATCCGTAAACGTAACGGTAGCCATATCCTTAGCTTTAAACGTAACCGTAACTTTATCTTTAACCACCTTCGTAACCGTAACCTTAACCTTAACCGTAACTGTAAACATAACGCACTTTGACTTTGTTTATTTTTCTTTCTTTCCTTGTTCTTCTCTCTCTAGTCTTCTCTTCTATCTTCTTTTACATTTAAATATTTGTTTGACTACTTTTAAGTTTCTCACCACTAATTTCCCTCTGCCTTTTTCCTTTCGACCACTACACGCAGCACTTTAAGTAATATTAAATACATAATTATCTTAGATAGTTGCTATAGAAGCAGACTCTCACAGCATATTAAATCTTTCAAATAATTGTATCGCCCTAAAAACCACCTATTAAAATAATCTCAACGCAGACTTTTCTGTTATTTTGTAAATATTAAGCTACTTTACCCACGGCCAACTAGCATGCCAAAGGCTTTTCATCAACAATTTATATTTCTTAATTGCTAGTAATATTAAATACCCACACAAATTACCGCAGAGTCTACCACGACAAATTCACGCCACTCATTAACAGCATTTACTATTTACTTACTTAGCGTAGACACCTCTACATTGTTGCGTGTTTAAAAGTTATGTTTACGTTGATGCTTTTGTAAGCAAGCAAACTCATATCGGCTACTTAGTTGCGAGAAAAAAAATGTGCCAAGGTAAACAAAAAACTATTGGAGTATTTTAGTACTAACACGACTGGCGATTTTAAAGGGCCATGCCGAGCCTTCTGAAAGTAAGCAGCAATGTCGCTAACAAAAAAAATTGTAATATTTATATGAAATGGGTTTCCTTATTTATTTTATTTTATTTTATTTTATTTTATTTTATTTTATTTTATTTTATTTTATTTTATTTTATTTTATTTTATTTTATTTTATTTTATTTTATTTTATTTTATTTTATTTTATTTTATTTTATTTTATTTTATTTTATTTTATTTTATTTTATTTTATTTTATTTTATTTTATTTTATTTTATTTTATTTTATTTTATTTTATTTTATTTTATTTTATTTTATTTTATTTTATTTTATTTTATTTTATTTTATTTTATTTTATTTTATTTTATTTTATTTTATTTTATTTTATTTTATTTTATTTTATTTTATTTTATTTTATTTTTTTTTTATTTTATTTTATTTTATTTTATTTTATTTTATTTTATTTTATTTTATTTTATTTTATTTTATTTTATTTTATTTTATTTTATTTTATTATTTTATTTTATTTTATTTTATTTTATTTTATTTTATTTTATTTTATTTTATTTTATTTTATTTTATTTTATTTTATTTTATATTATTTTATATTATTTTATTTTATTTTATTTTATTTTATTTTATTTTATTTTATTTTATTTTATTTTATTTTATTTTATTTTATTTTATTTTATTTTATTTTATTTTATTTATTTTATTTTATTTTATTTTATTTATTTTATTTTATTTTATTTTTATTTTATTTTATTTTATTTTATTTTATTTTATTTTATTTTATTTTATTTTATTTTATTTTATTTTATTTTATTTTATTTTATTTTATTTTATTTTATTTTATTTTATTTTATTTTATTTTATTTTATTTTATTTTATTTTATTTTATTTTATTTATTTTATTTTATTTTATTTTATTTTATTTTTATTTTATTTTATTTTATTTTATTTTATTTTATTTTATTTTATTTTATTTTATTTTATTTTATTTTATTTTATTTTATTTTATTTTATTTTATTTTATTTTATTTTATTTTATTTTATTTTATTTTATTTTATTTTATTTTATTTTATTTTATTTTATTTTATTTTATTTTATTTTATTTTATTTTATTTTATTTTATTTTATTTTATTTTATTTTATTTTATTTTATTTTATTTTATTTTATTTTATTTTATTCATTTTATTTTATTTTAATTTATTTTATTTTATTTTAAAAATCTAATTGACGATATTCTAGTTTTGTACACATTCTCTAAAGAACCATCTCTGGTGGACATTCCAACACAACAATACAGCGACACTTTCTCTAGGAAAAACATCTCCAGCTGCTTCTATATTTTTTTCTTTCCCTACTTAAAGTACATTCCTCCACTCCCTCACTAATTTGCATATTCTTTCATTTTTTCACACATCTTCCATATGTCTTTTTGTTGTGCCACTGCTCGCAGCCTTCAACGAACATGTTGCTGACAATTTGCGATTGAATGTGCTCCATTGGAAAGTGCATTAACGGCGCTGGTAACATATGCGCTTGATTGAATTTGCATGCTGTAAAATATAAGGAAGAATGACAGTTTAGTTAAAATTATACAAGCATATGTATATATGTACATACATGCGAACAGCTATCACTATTATGTGCAGCAATTAACATACAAGTACACATAAAATGTAAGCATCACATTCTCATTCTCATTTAGTGATATTTAAAATTTTACCATTTTCAATTTATATTCGCTTGCATGTCTAGCTCATGTCATATGCCAATTTGTGCAATTTTCCCTAAACGAAAAACAACGACTAAAGTTAATAGCGCAGCGCTCTTCAAAGGAGCTTTTCACTTAGCCAACATTATACGTGTATTGCAAATTTTTGTTTTGGTATGACAGGGCGTATGATGAACATTTTTCTCATTAGAGTCTATTGTATGACCTGATATCTGGCCTTTTTGCTCCGCTGGTCATATAACTATATATACATTCCTAAGCGTCTACTTATACACTTTTATACTTATATGAACATCAAATACAAATGTCAAAAAGGTCTTCTCTTGTAAAGTTCTGCTTTTTATGTCAAATACCAAAGATTTTTTAGTTTACTAACTACAATAAAATGCGCTTGACGTCATACATTATCAACTGTCATTGTTTTTGCTGTCAACTCACGCATTCATGTATACCCAAATGACAGGTCAGCACTAGCTGGTGTACAAATACAAATATAATAATAACAATAGCAACAATAGCTATAAAATAAATAAAAAATATTAACACAAGTAAGTACAACAGAAAAAGCGTTTCCACTTAACGCATGAATTTTTATTGTTGTGAGCTTATTTGTTTGCTAGTAGTTATATACGTGTAGCTGTGTATGCTTGTGCGCAAATTAAATGCAAATATTGGTGCGCTAAAAATAGTTTTTACTCATGGAGGAGGTGTGTTCTTTCATTATTTAATGGTACAACAAAGATTACGCATTGCTGTCATGAATAAAATTGATTTAAATTGATGATACAATAAAAATATTTTTCAAAAACTCATGTTCCACTGTTTGCGATTCATAAATTATAATATTATGTTACTTAAATAAATACTATCACAATTTTATTTATACATTTTATTATAGTATTTGAGCAATTTTCACTAACATTTCCTGGACGATTTTTCATTCAATGGTTTGGTTTATTTTATCTCATTTTATTTTTCCTATTTCAATTTTTTTTTGTTGCTTTATTTTATTTTATTTCTTTTTATTTTATTTTATTTTATTTCATTTTATTTTTATGGAAAAACATAAACAGGCTATAAAGATAATAATTCAAAATAAAAAACAACAATTATTATAAGCTGGTCTTGAGGCCGTAAATATGTACAGTATACAGTACGGAGAGTGAAAACAAAAATTATTTTTTTATTTTATTTTATTTTATTTTATTTTATTTTATTTTATTTTATTTTATTTTATTTTATTTTATTTTATTTTACTTTATTTTATTTTATTTTATTTTATTTTATTTTATTTTATTTTATTTTATTTTATTTTATTTTATTTATTTTATTTTATTTTATTTTATTTTATTTTATTTTATTTTATTTTATTTTATTTTATTTTATTTTATTTTATTTTATTTTATTTTATTTTATTTTATTTTATTTTATTTTATTTTATTTTATTTTATTTATTTTATTTTATTTTATTTTATTTTATTTTATTTTATTTTATTTTATTTTATTTTATTTTATTTTATTTTATTTTATTTTATTTTATTTTATTTTATTTTATTTTATTTTATTTTATTTTATTTTATTTTATTTTATTTTATGTTATTTTATTTTATTTTATTTTATTTTATTTTATTTTATTTTATTTTATTTTATTTTATTTTATTTTATTTTATTTTATTTTATTTTATTTTATTTTATTTTATTTTATTTTATTTTATTTTATTTTATTTTATTTTATTTTATTTTATTTTATTTTATTTTATTTTATTTTATTTTATTTTATTTTATTTTATTTTTATTTTATTTTATTTTATTTTATTTTATTTTATTTTATTTTATTTTATTTTATTTTATTTTATTTTATTTTATTTTATTTTATTTTATTTTATTTTATTTTATTTTATTTTATTTTATTTTATTTTATTTTATTTTATTTTATTTTATTTTATTTTATTTTATTTTATTTTATTTTATTTTATTTTATTTTATTTTATTTTATTTTATTTTATTTTATTTTATTTTATTTTATTTTATTTATTTATTTTATTTTATTTTATTTTATTTTATTTTATTTTATTTTATTTTATTTTATTTTATTTTATTTTATTTTATTTTATTTTATTTTATTTTATTTTATTTTATTTTATTTTATTTTATTTTATTTTATTTTATTTTATTTTATTTTATTTATTTTATTTTATTTTATTTTATTTTATTTTATTTTATTTTATTTTATTTTATTTTATTTTATTTTATTTTATTTTATTTTATTTTATTTTATTTTATTTTATTTTATTTATTTTAATTTTATTTTATTTTATTTTATTTTATTTTATTTTATTTTATTTTATTTTATTTTATTTTATTTTATTTTATTTTATTTTATTTTATTTTATTTTATTTTATTTCATTTTTTTTTTCATTGATTTTTATTTCAGTTTTAAAAATAAGGTGTGTCATTATTCTGCTTCGGTTTCATTCCTTGATAGAAACTACATACTTCTAAAAAAACGTCGAAATGCTCATTTAACCCTGAAATGACTGGCAGTATCAGCAAATACAATTTTTTCCTTTCAGTTCCATTATTTCATTGAAAATGCATAATAACACAATAAACGCTTTGCCCTTTCCTTGCTCTCATGCTTCATTATTCAATAGTGGTATGCAAAAAAAACCTGTACAACATACACACATACTCTTATATGTATTGTCTTGATTATTTGTTATACAACACATGGAAGTGTACTACGTGCATCGAGTGCTTTTGTGCTCATTGAAGCTGCAAATTTATTTGATGTGCGATAAAAATCATCATCATAGCATAATAAATAATGAATGAATAAGTTAAAGTGTACGCGTGAAATATTTGTATGAATAAATACATGCATATGTCTAACTAGAATATATGTTTGTACTTATTATGTGCACATGCAAAGGCATGAGATATCACGGATGAATGGATTTGAATCAAATGACAAATAGCACAACTAGAAACAAAGCGCCGCGAAGTATGCAAAACAAAAGGTGACTGGCGCCGCTTTGCGGTTCAGTTGTTGTGACAAACATTTTGTGGCATATGGTGGAGTGTGTTTGTAAAAAATTGAATATATTTAATGTGTGTGTGGTGAACAACAATTTATTATTTATAATGTCTGTATAAGTTAAATTTTCTTTTAGTGTTGTAAAATAGAATAAAATAAAATAAAATAAAATAAAATAAAATAAATAAAATAAAATAAAATAAAATAAAATAAAATAAAATAAATAAAATAAAATAAAATAAAATAAAATAAAATAAAATAAAATAAAATAAAATAAAATAAAATAAAATAAAATAAAATAAAATAAAATAAAATAAAATAAAATAAAATAAAATAAAATAAAATAAAATAAAATAAAATAAAATAAAATAAAATAAAATAAAATAAAATAATAATAAAAATAAAATAAAATGAAATTAAATTAAATTAAATTAAATTAAATTAAACTAAATAAAATTAAAATAAAATAAAATAAAATAAAATAAAATAAAATAAAATAATATAAAATAAAATAAAATAAAATAAAATAAAATAAAATAAAATAAAATAAAATAAAATAAAATAAAATAAAATAAAATAAAATAAAATAAAATAAAATAAAATAAAATAAAATAAAATAAAATAAAATAAAATAAAATAAAATAAAATAAAATAAAATAAAATAAAATAAAATAAAATAAAATAAAATAAAATAAAATGATCAATGATCATTGAGTAAATTAAATTAATAATAATTGTTTCACAAAAGTTTTGCTTGGACTTTAGTCCTATTTTATTTCGACGATGAATATTCCCCATCGTTTCGTTTAAGTAAATTTAAAAATTTAATATTCAACTTTGTTTTCCATGGAATCGCTTACCATATCTAATTAGAATTGAAAAGACATTTTACAACACAACACATTTTTCCACTTACCATTTTAATATTTATATAGAACGAGTTCAGTTCTTAGTAATTCCAATTATTTTCCACTTGCCTCGTATAATTCCAGAATAAATTGCTTTCAAAGGTTCTCCGAACAGCCAAAATACACTGAAGTGAATCCGGGTCAGGACGCTTTATTGACATGCAA
>CAXKVI010000001.1:174713273-174719801 GCA_964058755.1 Campiglossa producta | reverse complement strand
GGTACACCTGGGCGTATGAGTAATATTTGTATACACCATATCTATCGAGGTAGCTTCTCTTCGGGCATGCGAGTTCTTCACAGTGAATATATTCACACCACCGTATGTATGTGTACATAGTTTATCTATGAATATATATTTTTGTATACAGCGTGATGTTCAAACACGTTTTCTGCTTTCTTCATTTTCGTTCAATTTCATTTAGTGCAGACATTGGTTTCCATCCAAATGTTAATCAAATATTTGTATCTTGTTGTTGGTATTGTGGTTGTGAGGCGATTACAGAGGAATATATTATAGACACTGCTGTTTTCATTGTAATTCCACTTCTCCAAATATACTCTTTGCGTTTGGTATGTAGTAGAGAGTAGCACCCACATACCTTCTGACACTCTTGTGAATAGAGGCCTGCAAGGAAAAAATTTAAATAAAAAAAAATATTTCAAAACGAACTCAACCTTCTGCTATGATTTTAAAATTCTGAGCGTATTTTTGTCATTTTAAGTTTCCAAGCACAAAACTATTTCTGGTCAGAAATGAGAGATATTTAAAAGCATTGGATCTGGTTACAGTTCTAGTTTCGAATTTGAACCAATTCCGTTCCGTTCCAGTTTTCGTTCTTTATTCCTTACTGGCGTCGATTTCTATTCCACTTTCTTCTCGATTTTTTACCCAATTTCCGTTGTTTATTCTCCCCTTGTCTCGGCTTCTGTTCCGGTTTAGTTTCGAGATCTTTTGGAATGTCCGTTCTAAGTTCATTTGTGTTCCAGTTTCTGCTTTGCCTTTGATCCCCTCCCGTTTGCCGTGTTCGTTCATGGCTCGATTCCTGACTAGATTTCTGTTGCAGTTTTTGCACTGTTCCAATTCGGTATTGCTTTTGGTATCATTTAACATTTCTTTTCCACTTTTTGTCCTTTTCTTTTTTTAGTTCAAATTTCTGGTTTCGGTTGTACGTTTTCTTTTTCACTTTTGGTCCTATTCTTTTTTCAGTTCAAACTTCTGGTTTCGGTTCTACTTTCTACGCAAGTTATTTTTTGCTCCGCTCTTGTTCCGATCTGGGATTTTGTGTCCATTTCTGGTTGGATTCTTGCCTGTCTTTCTGTTACCGTATCTGCTCGGTGCCAGTTTCCGTTCCATTTCTTTGGTTTTGACTCCCATTTCGTAATCATTTGGGGTCCTGTTCCTTCTTCAGTTCAAATTTCTGATTTAGTTTTATTTTTGGCCCTACTTTAGTTTGAGGTTACTTTGCGTTCCAGTTCCAAATCCGGACTAGACCCCTTTTACATGTTTTTATCTGTTGCAAGTTCTGTTCTAATTCGGTATTGATTTTTGTTTTAGTTCACATTTCGGTATCAATTCCTCATTTCGGGTTCTGTTTCTTTCACAACTAATCTCAACTAAAATGTCGGATCTTTTTTCTGCCCTTTTTCAATTTCAGGTTCTCTTTTCGTTCTCAGTTTCCTCTGCCTCGAGCTCTGTCCAGGTTTGGGTTATAATTTCCGCTCTCAGTTCATATTTTGGTAGCGTTTTCTATTTTAGTTTCAGTCTTTGTTCTATTGTCTGTGTTGATTTCAGTTTTGGTTCCCATTTTGTTCCGCTACCCATTCCATTTTCTTTCTTGACTTCAGTTCAGTTCTCGTTTACGTTCCAGGTTCAATTCCCGTTTCTGTATATTTTGTTTCTTGTTTCAGTTCCACTTTCGTTCATATTTTTCTCAGTTCCACTTTCCATTACGTTTTCCGTATTAATTCTGATTTTAAACTCCGTTAGGGCTCTAGCTTTGTTCTCAGTTTTTGTTCCGATTTAATTTCAATTGCAGTCTTGTCTTCGTTTCATTTAAAATTCCATTGTTCCACTTCCCGTTCCCCTTTGGGCTTAATTTCGGTATTAACTTATATAGTTAGGTTTAAGTTCCGATTCCGTTCCGTCTGCAGTATTGATTTCGGTGTTAATTCCTTTCTATTTTCTAAGCTCATTTTCCCTTTTAGTTTCGATCCCGTTTCGGTTACACTTTAAGTTCTCGTTTATGTTTCGGCTTCGTTCAGTCGTTTCGCCATAAGTTAAAAATAAACATAATTTGCAACTTTGATTGTTTGCTTTGTTCCAAGCAAAATATGTTCCCAAATAGATGGTAGAACAACTTCGAAAAAAGGAAAACAAAACAAAAATTTTAAAATGCCAGAACAATTTGAAAATTTTCAAGAGAGCAACATTATACAGACCGCAACCTTTATGAACTTGGGTAAACTACAAAATTTTAAATTTTTAAATGAATTGTTGCATAACAGCACCCACAAAATGTACAAAACACATGAAAGAATATCAACTTCAAAGACGAAAGATGTGAGCAGAGAAAAAAAAAAGCAAAACAAAACAATACAAACCAAACAATGAGAAATTGCAACATGCAATAGCAATCTATCGTCAACACAAAGTCTCTAGTATTTGTCACTAGACGCCCTTCCGGTTAACTGTTTCATTCAAACTGAGTTCGTTCGTTGTATGCAACCACCCAGCCATTGCTTTCACATATGTCCAATGAAGTAAAAGCAGAGAAGTAGTGAATGCATTTTTTGGAAATGTTTTTGCAATATTACTTAGTACCTCATGTGTATGAATTTTTATTCTAAATTTCTGTACATGTGAATGCATTTTGTATTTACAGCTGCCATTCTGTGCACTAAAATGTTGTTGCATCCACACACACACACACAGCACACAGCACATTAATGCCTTGTACCACTTGTCCTTTTACACATGCTCACTTACTAACGAATTGCTTGCAAGTGCAATTGTTGTTGTCTTCTTCTTTTTTTCCTAAATTGTAACCATTTTTTTGACGAGCTACTATCTTTTATTGTTAACATACATTTTGTTATTGTTTTTATATCGTTACCAAAGCATCAAAGTATTGTGCTATGTTTATTGTTTTTATTTTTTTGTGTTATTGTTACTCGTGTTATTCTAACATTCAAGAGATACTCATGCAGTTGGAACATGTGTTTTTTGGTGAAGTAAGGAGCACATATTTACCTACTCAAAGTGTTCATGTGCTGATACATATATAGACATTTATTAGACTGGGCCAAAAAATTTAAATTTTGATTGATATCATTTTTCATAACCATCAGCATTCCATAACCATACCATAACCATACCATCAGCATTCCATGACCATACCATAACCATACCATAACCATACCATAACCATACCATAACCATACCATAACCATACCATAACCATACCATAACCATACCATAACCATACCATAACCATACCATAACCATACCATAACCATACCATAACCATACCATAACCATACCATAACCATACCATAACCATACCATAACCATACCATAACCATACCATAACCATACCATAACCATACCATAACCATACCATAACCATACCATAACCATACCATAACCATACCATAACCATACCATAACCATACCATAACCATACCATAACCATACCATAACCATACCATAACCATACCATAACCATACCATAACCATACCATAACCATACCATAACCATACCATAACCATACCATAACCATACCATAACCATACCATAACCATACCATAACCATACCATAACCATACCATAACCATACCATAACCATACCATAACCATACCATAACCATACCATAACCATACCATAACCATACCATAACCATACCATAACCATACCATAACCATACCATAACCATACCATAACCATACCATAACCATACCATAACCATACCATAACCATACCATAACCATACCATAACCGTACCATAACCATACCATAACCATACCATAACCATACCATAACCATACCATAACCATACCATAATCATACCATAACCATACCATAACCATACCATAACCATACCATAACCATACCATAACCATACCATAACCATACCATAACCATACCATAACCATACCATAACCATACCATAACCATACCATAACCATACTATAACCATACCATAACCATACCATAACCATACCATAACCATACCATAACCATACCATAACCATAACATAACCATACCATAACCATACCATAACCATACCATAACCATACCATAACCATACCAAAAAGTTTGATTATAACTAGTTAAGAACTCGCCGACTTAGCTTCACCAACTCTACATAACTCACATGCACTTAGAAAGGTATTTGTACATGCATCCGCACATATTTTTATGGTACTACTATTCTATGTGTTTCCGCCAAGTGCCTTTGAATGCAATAACTGTCACCTCAAATGCCACTTTGTTGCCATGTACAAGTGACAACGAATGAAATTTAAAAGGTCTTCGCGCACTTTTCGCTTCTTTAGTTGAAGTGCTTTTTTGATGCTTTTGAATTGATATTTTTTTTTTTTTGTTTTTGAGTTGGGGAGAGATAAGAAACATTTCTAAGTGAATGCTTGTAAACTCGTTTTTTAATGTACTTTAAGACTTCTTTTTGTTATAAAGGAGTATGTACAAAAGAAAACTTATACTTATTTAGAGGTAAGCGAAAAATTAACTCAAGATTGAACTGCATGTCGTTGCGTAGAAAAAGGACTGTGTAATAATAATGTCGGCGATATCATTGGATACAATTGGAATGGCAGAGTTATTATTCTTTAACTTTCTAAAAATCGATGTATTTTAAAAATTTGTAATCGAATAAAATTCCTGATAATTTGTATAAAAATATTTAAGGATAATCCAAAATGCGGAGAGGATATACCCTAGAATTTGATTTTACAATATCAAGGTGTATCAAATGAAAGGTGTTCATGAGGGGGCCTCAATGTAGTGCATGTTTTATTTTGCAGATATCGACAAAAACTTGAATAAAATTTACCTAAACTTTTCTTATTTGAATAACTAAATGTTACTCATACGCCGCGTATGATCTAAAAAAATGCACTTGAATTGCAAATTTTCAATATATACACAATGAATTTTTGCTGTAAAACATATTTTCACGCGATCTATTAAAATACTTTTCAAACTCCAATATCCTTTTCTCGTGAATATGGTTTTTCAATATCGTTGTAAAGGATCCTGTTGTCCTTATAAAAATTCAAAGATAGAGATTTGTTACACAGTCATTTATTTATGGGGGAAATATTTAAAATTATGAGATTTTCAAAAACTTGATGTAGCTGCTAGCTAAAACTTCAATTAAAAATCGCCCGTGCCACCGTTATCCTAGAACAATAAAGCTTCGCACAAATGTTTACTTAGGCTAAAAGGCACCGATATAGATACTCGACGAAATTTCGAACCAAAACTTTTTTCCATACATTTGCAGCAGGCGCTAACGTACATACATACCTATTTATGTGTGTTCAACGCACGTTAAATGAATAACAAACAAAACCTATGACAACTATCATCGAACGCGTAATGTAATCGAAGCTGAAAGTAATTTCAGTGGAAATAATTTTCTGTGATTATTTATACCCACACAAATGCATATGCGGAATATTGGACTGTGCCAAAAAAAAATGCTAAAGTTTCCAATCACCACACTAATTTTTAGAGGCTACAATTGCTTGTTTAGATTTTTATGGTTAATCAATTCTTGATTTAAAACTTGAAATTTTCCACAAAAAAAAAATATATAAATAAAAATTTATTTCAGAAGTACAGTTCCCGAGATAGATTGGAAGCAGAGTTGATATCAATATATGTTGGACCTAGTAAGGCTATGTTTATATTATTTTTGACCCAGTCTAATCTATACAAAAAAAAAAAAAAATACGACTAACCTAGAAATGACAATTATTTAATCCATGTTCCTTTTTTATTTCAAAATAATTCTATGCTGATAGCTTTGAATATTAAAAGTATCACGTTTTAGCGCGCGTGAACGAATGAGCTCACGTGCCACAATCAATGCTGTGCGAGTCAATACCACTTTGCACTTTAATGTATCAAATATTTAAATAACTAAGCCTATGTACGTTAGACCGGGTCGGACCCCAAACAAAAAAAAAAAATGTTACAAAAGGTTATGTTGAGAGGATTTCGGAAAAAAAAAATTTTTCATCCTTTTTTATTGTAACTTTTTTATTTTACATCCAATCTTTAAAAATGATATGTCAAAATTTTTATTTCGACAGCCCACATAATTCTTCTGAATGTCCTTTTAAGCTCGAAAGTCGTTTTCACATAGTTACGGCAGCTAACTGCGTTCAAGGTCCTTCTCACCTAAAGAGAGTGCTCTGAAATTCATTGGATGTAAAATAAAAAAAGTCACAATAAAAAAACCATTTGGCCTGTTTTTGTAAGGATCAAAAAAAAAAAATTCCCGAAATCCTCTCCACATAACCTTCAAATTTAGGGGCGGACTTTTGTAACTTTTTTTTTGTATGGGGGAAAAAAAAGTTTGCAATTACCCCCCCTAGGATGAAAGATGACGCTGCGATGAATTTGGGATGATACAAATTTTCGTCCTGTGAGAGTCCTAAAAGCAGCCAAAATCGTTTGTTATACACAACTTTTTTATTTATAATCCGATTGTAAAGT
>CAXKVI010000001.1:174705773-174708273 GCA_964058755.1 Campiglossa producta | reverse complement strand
TTTATTTTATTTTATTTTATTTTATTTTATTTTATTTTATTTTATTTTATTTTATTTTATTTTATTTTATTTTATTTTATTTTATTTTATTTTATTTTATTTTATTTTATTTTTATTTTTTTACTTTTATCTTGCACACTCCATTCAAAGTCCATGAAGTGGACGCTTGAAAATCCCAACAAAATGAAGCTGAATAAGTCTCTGAACGACAATAATACTGCGTGACTGGTATCGATTTCAGGAATCAGCTCGATTATTTCGTTGTCGATGCTTCTAGTGAGTACTGAGAAAAATATCGATTACTTTCCAGTTGTGGTGAAACCAAGGGAGAACAATTCATCAACATATTTGCAAGTGAGTTTGAGTAGTACCATACCTTAGTCGACTTTTTTAAATGAGCATTGAAATCGATATATTTTCTGAAAGTTACATCACTAGATATATAAAAATGTAGGTGTCCCTATAACTCTAACTACATAAAATTATACATTCTACCAACGTACCATTCATGATATTAATACGACCACAGCATAAAAAAAAAAACATTTAACTGAGCTTGATGTACCGCACGTTAGCTTAGGTTTGTTATAACATTAAATACATTTTAGTTGTGTGCCTCAACTCAATTAATACCCACATCATAACACAGCGCTTATAATAACATATATTATCTTCTAACTTCCATCTCTTTTTTATATTCACAGTTGTGCCACAGCGCCCACGTTTGGAGTATGAGGGTGCACATGTGCCGCCTGGTCATAATATCACAATTGACTCTGGCGCGCTGGCGACCGTTAAATGTGTTTCGCACTATGGCAACCCGCCGGCGACACTAAAATGGTATCTTGGTAAGTAGAGAACTATTTTTGTTGAAATTTTTATAACCAGTTGTAAGGTGGTTTGAAAAGTTATGAAAGAGAGAGGAGAGATACAGAGTTAAATGTACTGGGGGTACTATTCATAACCCTTTTATCTTTTTATGAAGTATCGCAAAAGATTCTGTAGTATTTTACAGTGGAAAGTTTTCAATTTTTTCCCCTCATATGTGGGCAGTGTCACGCCTTTTTTTTGTAAACAGGATAGTTGAGGCAAATTTTTATGGAGAATTTTTTTTACATGTAGATATCTATAATAGGCAGTCTCCTCGGCATTTATTTCCCATCGAGTGGTAGCCACGTCCACTTTTTAGAAATCGCATGCTTTGAAAAAGCACAAAAAAAGGGATTTTAAAGTAGTTAATAGACATATAGAACTAGATTTATTATTTATATTTCAAACTAGCTGGTGTCCGCGACTTCGTGTGCGTATAATTTGTTTTTTTTTTGCTTCTGGGTTAGCAAAGAATAAAATCCAACAAAAAGACTGGAGTTCAGGTGATACACATAATGTACTACCACATTTTTGTGGAAATATTCGTCGATACCTCCGAAACCGGTCGAGCTATCGAAATTTCAAGATATCCTCCCAAACCATTTCAGATATTTCAATGAATCACATCGCATACTATAGCGCTCATTGACACCTTTCGTTCACACCCATATTGTACTAAGACATTTTTGGACACCCGTGGGCCACATATTGGCCGATAACCCCAAAACCCGTTGAGATATCGCAAAAAATAATATCTTGAACTTTAAGTTGAGCGTCTAGCAATCCAACGATTCCATTCCATTCAGTACTTTTAGAGTGTTACGACCACAAACATACAGACAGACATGGTCCACATATTGGGCGATAACTCCAAAACCGGTTGAGATATCGAAAAAAGTAATATCTTAAATTTTAAGGTGAGCGTCAAGCAATCCAACGAAAAAATTCAATTCAATTCCATTCATTACTTTCAGAGTGATACGGCCACAAACATACGGACAGACAGACAGGCACACAAAATTTTTTTAAATGGTTGATTAGGATTCTACTCGCTTAATAATGCTACCCTCAATAAATTTTTTGTTGATATCTGACATGTACAGACATCGACCTGTTACAATTTTATTAGGTATATGTAGAGATGTGACATGCTTTTAAAATTAATGCACATTTTGGAAATAGGCGTGGTAACGCCCACTTTTTATTAAGTCAATTTTAGTAATCTTATTAATAATAAATTAAAAACTGTGTAAGATAAGAAATCGGCACACAGATTACGATTGTTGTTGGAGTGAAGTGGACGAAATCAGTTTCGGGCCACGCCCACTTTTATATACATAAAAGGTTTATAAAAAATCGTAGACGAATATAATTGGCTCGCAGCTGAGTATATAATGACCGGTTATACCCGAATTTCGACTGCCTTAACTGAGCAGTACTCATACTATTCTTCACGTACAGTGTCCAGATTTTATTTAGCGATGCTACTTTAAAGCCATTCTAGCCGGAGATAAATTCTTTTGACAATTATTTTGTGTCACAGCTGCTATTGTTGGTATTTTACTTAAGCCGTAATCCTAAATTAAATAACGACCACAAAAGGACTTTTTGTTTTAAAGCACCCATAATC
>CAXKVI010000001.1:174665773-174700773 GCA_964058755.1 Campiglossa producta | reverse complement strand
TGTTTATTTTTGTGTAATATAATTTAACGGTAAAATAATACACCACCCATAACCGCGTACAAACCGCTCTCATCTATTTGTTTGCTAAAAAGTCAAGTTGTCGACCAGTCGGCTTGTCTGCTCTTAACTTTGCTAGCCAACCAATATTTCAATTTGGCAATCAGCCAACAAAAAAATAAAACAACAAACTAACTGCACTTATACATAGTAACGGAAAACTGTATGAATGGGTTGTGTGTTCACCTTGTTTTGATTTCGATTTTCTCACACCGACGCCAACGCGGCCACAGCGAAAATCAATTAAATTAACTACGAATTTTCACATTTCCGCGCTCTTACTTCACTCGCTTTTAATAAATTTTGGATTTGTGTTATTTTGAATGTATATATTTGTGGATACCCAGCAGCGCGCATGTAGGGAAGAATATACCGTGAAAAGTTAAGAACATCTATATTTAATTCCGATTTCTCTTTTATTTTTTTGGTTTTGTTTAATTAAATTTTATTTTTCATTTTATCTATTTAGTGTTTTTTTTATTTTTTTTATTTCGTTTTATTTTTTGTCTTATTTTGATTTATTTAATTTTTTTATTTTATTTTACTTTATTGTATATTTATTTTTTTATCTTATTTCATTTTTTATTTTATTAATTTAATTTTTTTACTTTTTTTCATTTAATTTTGTTTTATTTTATTTAAAATAATTTTTTTATTAAGTGTTAGTTTGTTTATTTTGTTTTTTTTTTATTTCTTTTTATTTCATTTGATTTGATTTGATTTGATTTTTATTTTATTTTATCTCCTTTCATTTTGTTTTATTGTATTTTAATTTGTTTTATTTTATTTCAATTTATTTTATTTTATTTTATTTTATTTTATTTTATTTTATTTTATTTTATTTTATTTTATTTTATTTTATTTTATTTTATTTTATTTTATTTTATTTTATTTTATTTTATTTTATTTTATTTTATTTTATTTTATTTTATTTTATTTTATTTTATTTTATTTTATTTTATTTTATTTTATTTTATTTTATTTATTTTATTTTATTTTATTTTATTTTATTTTATTTTATTTTATTTATTTTATTTTATTTTATTTTATTTTATTTTATTTTATTTTATTTTATTTTATTTTATTTTATTTTATTTTATTTTATTTTATTTTATTTTATTTTATTTTATTTATTTTATTTTATTTTATTTTATTTTATTTTATTTTATTTTATTTTATTTTATTTTATTTTATTTTATTTTATTTTATTTTATTTTATTTTATTTTATTTTATTTTATTTTATTTATTTATTTTATTTTATTTTATTTTATTTTATTTTATTTTATTTTATTTTATTTTATTTTATTTTATTTTATTTTATTTTATTTTATTTTATTTTATTTTATTTTATTTTATTTTATTTTATTTTATTTTATTTTATTTTATTTTATTTTATTTTATTTTATTTTATTTTATTTTATTTTATTTTATTTTATTTTATTTTATTTTATTTTATTTATTTTATTTTATTTTATTTTATTTTATTTTATTTTATTTTATTTTATTTTATTTTATTTTATTTTATTTTATTTTATTTTATTTTATTTTATTTTATTTTATTTTATTTTATTTTATTTTATTTTATTTTATTTTATTTTATTTTATTTTATTTTATTTTATTTTATTTTATTTTATTTTATTTTATTTTATTTTATTTTATTTTATTTTATTTTATTTTATTTTATTTTATTTTATTTTATTTTATTTTATTTTATTTTATTTTATTTTATTTTATTTTATTTTATTTTATTTTTATTTTATTTTATTTTATTTTATTTTATTTTATTTTATTTTATTTTATTTTATTTTATTTTATTTTATTTTATTTTATTTTATTTTATTTTATTTTATTTTATTTTATTTTATTTTATTTTATTTTATTTTATTTTATTTTATTTTATTTTATTTTATTTTATTTTATTTTATTATATTTTATTTTATTTTTTATTTTATTTTCTTATATTCCACACCTTCCGCATATTTAATTTCTTTATCATTGTCGTAGTATCTACAATCTCTTATTGTTATTGTTGTCAAGTTATTTTTCCCTCCCCTTCATATACATCTTCCGTTCACACCTTAAGCCAATAACTTGGATTGACCGAAAATCCTTTTTACCCAGATGCCATTGTACAATTGCTTTCTTAACAATTTTATTATTTTTGTCAATATAAGCTCAGCTGACGTTTACCGGCGACACCGAGACAACATTTACCGTTATTGTTACAATTTTAATGCTTCCGCTGTGCTGCGCATTGTTTCTATGTTATTCCGCCATTGTTTATGTATCATCGTTGTTGTTGTTTCATGTTGGCATTTCTTATCGCAACTACCTCTTATTTCAGATGCGCCAACCATCCGTCTAATTGGCTCACCGGAAATCGACTTGGAGGAGGATAAGGATGCGCTTATCCTACGTTGTGTTGCCGATGCGAATCCACCGGCGAGTATTGTTTGGCGACGCGCTGGGCGCTCGGAAATCGCCAGTTTACAGGTGAGTACAACTTAAAAGATGTTGAATAGAAGTATATATTTGTATGAGTATATTTGGGCATTAGAGTGGGATAAAAAAAAATATTCTTTGATGTCATTTTCTGATTTAATTTTTAAAATATTTTTCGTATAGAAAATTGGAAGCTTAATTTTAAAGTTCACTTGAGTTCACTTGCTTTTAAAAGTCCAACTTCAAGCTCAGACCGCCACCCTTATCGATATCAAAAATTCCATCGCACTCTAATGCACATAATGCTTGGGTGTTCTAAAATATTGCTGTAGGTATATACCTAAGAAGCAGACATTTTTGTTAAAGCTGCCATGTTGAGACATGTTGTTGGGATTTTTGTTTTGGCAATACAACGGAAATTTATAACGGTAGCAAGTAAGTAAGTAACTCAGCAACAGGAAAGAAATTGGAGCAGAGAAAAAGTAAAAAATCAGTGTAGAAGGAAAGCCCAACAAAAGACGATAAGCTGTCAGGTGATTTTCGTATGTAGGTACTTACGCTCGTATTTCACCACGTCTTTAACAAGGAATTTTGAAAAGAATTTTATGACTTAAAAATACTGCAATGCTACTGTTCAATATTGCAGAGATTTGTTGTGTTTGACAGACTGTGAAACAGAAAATATGATGTTTGAAATACAAGTACACATGGTGACGGTGTAATTTAGGTCAGCTAACTGACTGAAAGTTATGAGGTTTCATTTAAAGTTTCATGTTTTGAAATGCAACCAAAAATTATTAAACTTTTTTTAATCATGTCCATGTCAGATTTTAGAAAGCGTTAATTAGATTTCAGAAAGCACCAGTTGGATTTTTTCTGTTTCACATTTTTTGAGATATCTCCGAAACCATCTGAGATATTTAAAAAATCACATTGCTTATGACAGCACTCGTTAGCACGTTTCGTTTGATACCTATACTGTACTAACACATTTTTTGTCACCCCTAGCCCATATCTTGGTCGGTAACTCCGAGATAACCCATAAGCTGGATAGGCGTGTTCCGGCTAACGAAGCCTCAGAAGTAAAGAAGACAAATCTGGGACTTATCAGGGATCTTGTCCGTAAGCGGTAATTTATCGAGGCTCATAATTGGTGAACGCTTTTCCAGTCCTGTAGTATATTTGGGAAGCTGTGGATTTTCTACAATCCCAACAAGTTTTTCCACATTTTTTACCGTAGGCGAAGCATGGTTGGATTTTGACCCAAATTTCTATTTGGGAGTCTCGCCGTTACTTAAACCCAATCACAAGATTTTCCAGTAATTGTCAGTTATCTCGATAAGGGCGCCACCTGCTGAAGTTTGGTTTGTGATCCATATGTCTATTTTCAAGTCTCGCCGGAGAGTTACTCAAGATCGATCTCAAGATTCCCCCATTTTTCGGTAATTGTCAGTTATCTCAAAGGAGTTTTCTAAATAGCTCGATTCGGGCGCCACCTGTGGATTTTTATTGCTAAAATATTGAATTGTTATCGTAATCTCGCTAAGCCCGCCACCTAGGGGAATTTTGTTTTTATTTCTGAAATTTCAAACGAATTTCCCAAATATACTGATCCTGATTGCTCCGGCTCCATATATTTTTTGAAAAAAAAAATGGAAAGATTGGTCCTTGGCCATTGAAATTTTGCACTCATGTCATACGTGAGAATATTTGTTAATTCCAAAAATGGTGAACCCCTTTGGGTACGTCCCTTAGACCTATTGGCAGATATCTTCGTGAAACTTGCGGCATAACTTGGCCCCATGAAAGGTATTGATTGAACCAAAAATTGTTGAAATCGGTCCACCCCTTAGACTTTTTGTTGGTCAGAGCTTGGCAGCAGTCTATTAAGAATATCTGTTTTGGTGGAAATCCTATCACATATCCTAGGAAACATAAACCTGTAGGTAGTATTGCAGCATCAATTATTTTTCTACACATTCGTTAACAACAAAAAAGTTACGTATACGTCATGCCACTTTTATGCAAATTTTAAGGTACTTCTCGTCATTACATCAAGGGGGGCAAATATGGGCAAAATTTTGTTTCAGTAATCGATAGAAAATATTCCAAATATTTATTTTATTATAGCTAGAAGGTGTAGCACGTAGTAGCGCACACATTGTTTTGCAAAATTTCTAAGCTGTTTTATGAAATAGTAATACATATTTGAAGCATTCTTCCTTAATCAACCAATAAATTATTTGCCATTTCTTCTCTTTCGCTTCCAGGAAACATTGCAGCTACGTCCAGTTGGGCGACGCGATGCAGGGTTATACACATGCCAGGCGCAAAATTCTGTTGGCAGCTCAGAACAGCTTTCCGTGCAATTGGATGTTAAATGTAAGTAACATTTTTTTTTTTTTTTGTAATTTTTTTCTAAACAAAATGTTGCCAATTTCAAAAAATACATAAAATATACATCTTCATTGAAATACTCAACATTTACCTCCCTCTTCCCCACAGATCAACCAAAAATTGTATCAGCTGGACCAGATCGTCTAACGACAGCGCCACTCTTCAGTCCAGCAGCATTCGAATGTGTAGCCGAAGGCAATCCATTGCCCAGCTATAAGTGGGTTCAGAGGTAAGTAAGCGCAACGTGAACGAATTTACATAAATAACAAGCTTAGCGCAAGTAGGCATAAGAAACCATGACAGCGGAACGTGGGCCAATTAAGTTGGTGACGGAAAATTTACCAATTCAAGTGCGTCATTTGATAAGCTTTCCCGTATAAGTTTTTGCACACACAAATCTACTTAGAGTAAGCCGCCCTCCATTTTCCGTTTGCGTAGCAACCATTAAAGAGCCAATGGGAGTATTTTTGTTTTGTCATTCAATTCCACAGAGAAACGCTATCATTTTCCCAGTTGCTACCAATTTCATATTTGCTTAACCATACCCAAGGCATCAATCTCAATCACTGACTTATGTTTCACGTCGCCATACATATCACATAGCGTAACAACTCTACACGCCCACAAGCGACAACCGACCACTATTTGCGCTAACAGGCCTCCAGCCAAAACGATGACTTAACGCAGTTTTCTCATGCCCATCAACTTCAGCGAACTGCGAAATTTCAATTTAAATTTGGCTCAGACTTTCACATCTACGCTTAAACGTTGGCGCATACTATATACAACTGTAATACTTACATACACACGTACATACAATAAATTTTACACTTTTACACGTTACCTGTGACTTTGTAGAACCGCGAAAATCTGCAACAACCTTGTGGCAATTCCATTTCTGGCAGCAATAAAGCTCGCCCTGTTAGTTAGTCCAGCGACAGTTGACAGCTGGTAAAATTGCTGTTATTGATTTATCTACGTGCACATCTACAGGCACTCACACATGCATGCTTACGTGGTTATGTTTATTTACCCGAAAAGTACGAAACTTGTTGGCTTTAAAGTTTGAAGTTGGTGTAGTGGTGAAAATTTTGAAGGACAAGTAGAAAGTATGTGAGCTAGGGAAATATACAATAAACCGACTTTTGCATAAATACTAGAGGGATGAGCTACATTTTTGTTGCTCTTTCGCAGACATTTAAGAATTTCTCTTCACTTTCCTATAAACGCTCTGTTGAAGTTCAATATGTATAGGAAGTGCCACGCCCACTATTTCCTTATCCTCTGTTTTTCTGGACTTTTTTAAGCCTAACTTGGTATTTCCGAATTTCAGTGGTGTAGCTTGAATGCTCCCAGAGATATGGACTATGAAAAATCCGATTTGTATTGGAGGTGATACGCCTCTTTTTCCACTATTCCTTTAATAACCTAAAAAACTGTTTTAGACGATTTGCATTTGTGTTTAGTTTGCTTATTATATTTTATATTAATTTATTTATATATTGTTTTAATGCTAATTTTTTTAATCTTTTTGTAATCAATTTAAATGTATTCCTTTTGTTTTATTTCCACTTATTTTATTTTATTTTATTTTATTTTATTTTATTTTATTTTATTTTATTTTATTTTATTTTATTTTATTTTATTTTATTTTATTTTATTTTATTTTATTTTATTTTATTTTATTTTATTTTATTCTATTCTATTTTATTTTATTTTAATTTATTTTATTTTATTTTATTTTATTTTATTTTATTTTATTTTATTTTATTTTATTTTATTTTATTTTATTTTATTTTATTTTATTTTATATTATTTTATTTTATTTTATTATATTTTATTTTATTTTATTTTATTTTATTTTATTTTATTTTATTTTATTTTATTTTATTTTATTTTATTTTATTTTATTTTATTTTATTTTATTTTATTTTATTTTATTTTATTTTATTTTATTTTATATTATTTTATTTTATTTTATTTTATTTTATTTTATTTTATTTTATTTTATTTTATTTTATTTTATTTTATTTTATTTTATTTTATTTTATTTTATTTTATTTTATTTTATTTTATTTTATTTTATTTTATTTTATTTTATTTTATTTTATTTTATTTTATTTTATTTTATTTTATTTTATTTTATTTTATTTTATTTTATTTTATTTTATTTTATTTTATTTTATTTTATTTTATTTTATTTTATTTTCTTTTATTTTATTTTATTTTATTTTATTTGAATTTATTTTATTTTATTTTATTTTGTTTTATTTTATTTTATTTTATTTTATTTTATTTTATTTTATTTTATTTTATTTTATTTTATTTTATTTTATTTTATTTTATTTTATTTTATTTTATTTTATTTTATTTTATTTTATTTTATTTTATTTTATTTTATTTTATTTTATTTTATTTTATTTTATTTTATTTTATTTTATTTTATTTTATTTTATTTTATTTTATTTTATTTTATTTTATTTTATTTTTATTTTATTTTATTTTATTTTATTTTATTTTGTTTTATTTTAATTTGTTTTATTTTATTTTTTATATAATTTTTTTATTTTACTTTACTTTATTTTATTTTATTTTATTTTATTTTGTTTTATTTTAATTTGTTTTATTTTATTTTTTATATAATTTTTTTATTTTACTTTACATTATTTTATTTTATTTTATTAAATTTTATTTTATTCTATTTTAATTTATTTTTTTTTTATTGTGATCTTACCCTTGCTTGAGGTTTATCAATTTCGCCCGACTCTATCCAGGGTATATGCCCAGCTTTTTTTTTTTTAGTCGAACATAGTTAAAGGTCCACTAGGTTGAGAGGCTCTCAAGATAACCATTTTGAGCTCTTATACAGTTGACTGCCATTTACTTATCACATTTTTATTTATATACATACATATCTGCCTTTTAACGACTCAAATTAATCTTTTTTATTTCCATCCTCTCACAGTTGCTCTCTATAACAGTATTAGCATGTTAGTTTATTCATTTTTCATTTCACAACGCCAAATCTCCTTTTCAACTTAATTTATTTTATTTATCAAAAGACGCCTAATTTTCAACGTTGCCCATACGCCACGTAGCACACCCCAAATAACTGCTCAAGCAGTGCTAGCTTTCACCTAATACTTATATCCCTGAGAAATTCTTCACGAACTCAATTAAAATACAATACCTGTTCGGCATTCAAGTTAAAATTACTGCTTTTTCGAGTAGAAAATCCAGCTTATCGCTTGTCTTATGGTTGATATCTTTCTAATTATTATCTGAGACAACAAATTACTGAGCTTATTTGCGTCGGTTGTTCTAACTATATACTTATAATGCGTCATTTGCACTCGTAATTAAAACTTTTGACATAAAAATACTCTTTGTGGAAGCTTACATAAAGATCCAAGGATGTTTGTTAGTATATAAAAACCAGCACACACACACATGCATCTAGCTTAAACCAGAGCTCCATGAGTAGTTGCTTGATCGTTTTAGCTGTTTTACTAGCAGATTTTCGAGATTAGTTCAGGAGTTCTGGCTTTGGTATTTTATTTGCAAGAAAGTAATTAAAATTAAAAACGTTTGACAGTTAAGAAATTAACGTGTATACTCACATGCAAACATACATACATACATACACATAAAATAGACAATTGAATATATTATACACTTGCCAACCACATATCCGTTACGTGTTTCCGTTTCCTTTTGGCGGTTTGGAGACTAGCAATGACACTTACACTCAAGGCAGTTATAAACATGCATACACACACAACTGTGCACATATGAACATATCTGGGCATGTTATTCAGTCTTCACATTCTATTTGCTTTAGTTTTTTTTTTTTTTGTTTTTTTGGTTCACAAAGGTAGCAACAGCATTTCCGGAATTTGTAAAAATATATTGTTTCATTTTATTTGTTTATTTTCTCATTCTTTATGTGCCAAACGCTTGCGGCATGTTTGCCATGGTTGTCGCACGTTTTTTTAATTAGCAGCTTCAGGAAACAGCGCACCGACAAAAAATAAAACAAGCCCAGATATCAGGAAAATATTGTGTGTGTGTGAATATATTTAGACACAACCGTTAAGATGCTGATGTTGAAAGAGAATATGGAATTTGCACCGGATGAGAACAAGATAAAACATTCGCAATAGGGTGTTGTTTCTAACATTTTATTTTATTTTATTTTATTTTATTTTATTTTATTTTATTTTATTTTATTTTATTTTATTTTATTTTATTTTATTTTATTTTATTTTATTTTATTTTATTTTATTTTCCTTTTTTTTTCTTTTTTTCATTTCATTTAATTTCATTTTACTTTTTTATTTTTTTTTATTTTTTATTTTATTTTATTTTATTTTATTTTATTTTATTTTATTTTATTTTATTTTCCTTTTTTTTTCTTTTTTTCATTTCATTTAATTTCATTTTACTTTTTTATTTTTTTTTATTTTTTAAAATTTTCACATGAACCAAACCTCCAAGCTGCTTTGCGCCCTCCTTTTAATTTAATTATTATTAGTTAATCAGGCAAGTAAAAGGGGAATATCGCCAATCATTTTATTTTCCTATTACTCTTCCTTCAATTAAATTCAAACTCATTATCGGTAATTGCACTTGTCAAACAATTAATACATCAACGGTCAAACTTCGAGAAATAGAACATTAGTTTCGTCATAAAATTACCAGCTCTTAACTGCTGCACCAATTTAAGTTACCCTTGCGGCAACCTTTTCATACATAATTAATATAACTACTAACCACGAAAGAGTTGTGTAAAAAGTTTCGTTTACACATTCTTTATGAACTCCCACATCCAGACATGTTAATATGTAGATATGTATGTATGTGTTCTTTTAACATCAAAACTATAAAATAACACGTTATACATAATTTAACTCATACTGGTTGTTGTCCTAGAATATGTGTGCTTTTATGAGTTACAATTTCCTATATTCGTTTTATTTGTCATTACTTTCCTGTTTGTTTATTTAGCTTTGCTTCATGCTGAGGTTACATATATGTATATTAGACTGTCCCAAAAAGTCAAAGTTGTTTTATCTAAACGCATACCCTCTAATTTTGAACATTATGCATCAAAATCTTTTCTGTGTATACAAATATTATATAATAAAAAGGATGCACAGGGGATGGACAGGACATAACCTAGAAATTGACTCCACAATATGGTTATGAAATAAAAGGTGTTGATGCGGGCCTGAAAGTGGTGTTAGTTTTATTTCGATATCTCGAACCGTTACGGAGATATTGACCAAAAAATGTATACAATTTACCTGTTCTTTTTATATACAAGTATTAAAAGCACACGTAAATGTTACTCATACGCCGTGTAGGACTTATAAAAAGTGCATAGTTTCCAGATGTACTCAATTATTTTTGCTAGCGCTCATAATGTTACGCAATATTCAACTAAAATACTTTTGAAATTTCTCTGTTTTTTTCTCGTGAATAGGTATTTTCAATATCCTTGCAAAGAATCCTATAATCCTTTTAAAAATTTAAAGATGGAGATTTGTTACACAGTCTATTAAATATGAGCCAAATATTCAAATTATGTAATTTTCGATGGCTTAACGTAATTTTTTGCGAACTTACTAAAAGCTGCTAGCAAAAAATTTTTAAATAAAAATCGTCAAGGGTTACCGTTATCCTAGAACAATAAAACTTCGCACAAATGTTATTTAGGCTTAAACGCACCGACTTGAATATCAAATTTTGAACCTACATTTTTTTCACACATTTTTGGGATAGTCTAATGTATGTATGTATATTAGGGTGATTAGACCACATGCAGAAGTAACATACATTTAGAGAAAAATCTCATAAAATGTTCAGTCTTTGATTTTAACTACTTTATTTTATTTAATTTTTTTTTTGTTTTTCATAATTTTTTTATTTTTTTTTTTGGTTAAATTTTTTATTTAGTTCTATTTTATTTCATTTATTTCTTTTAATTTTTTAATATTTTTTTATCTTTATTTTATTTAATTATACTTTATTCTATTTTTTTATTACATTTTATTTCATTTCATTTTTTTTTATTTATTTTTTTTTATTAATTTTATCTCATTTAATTTTTTTTATTTTTTTTATTTTTTTTTTTGTTTTTTTTTTTAATTTTTGATTTTATTTTTTTATTTTTATTAGTACCTAGGTGACCGAGCTTGCTCGGTGCTATCAATTTTGCGCTAACTTTTCTTACCCCAAATGATCCCAAAATGACCCAAAAATAATCCCAAAATAATCCTAAAATGATGCCAAAACGACCCCAAAAAGATCACAAAATGCTCTCAAAATGATCCGAAATTGAACCCAAAACGAGCCAAAAATGACCACAAAATGATTCCAAAATGACCCCAAAAAGACCCTAAAATGATGTGAAAATGACCCCAAAGTTATCCGAAAATTATCCCAAAATGGCCCTAAAATAATCCCAAAATAATCCTAAAAAAATCCCAAAACGAGCCCAAACGGACTCTCAAATTTTCCCCAAAATGACCCAAAAGTGAACCCAAAATGACCGAAAAATTATCTCAAAATTATCCCAAAATGACCCAAAAATTGTCCCAAATGAATCCAAATTTGAACCGAAAATGATATCAAAATAGCCCCAAAATTATCCCAAAGTAACCCCTAAATAATCCCAAAATGATCCTAAAATAATCCAAATATGATCCCAAAAACATACAATACAAACACAGTAAGGTAAAATGGTAACTCTGAGCGGCAACCCTATTTGAAAACATTTTAGTTGGCATGTCGCCAAAAATACCTTTCATTTGATACCCAAAATGGCATGTCTCGCTGCATAATTTGAGATAGGTGGCAGCCCTGTACACCCCGCAAGTGGCTTCCCCCCAAGTAGTTTTAGAATCAATCATACTATCATATGCCAAATTTCATCCAAATCGGTCAAACTGTTCCCGAGATAGTACCGGATATACAAATATGTTTCGGTAAGGTGGCAACCCTACTTGCAAATATTTTAGTTGGTATGTCGCCAAGAAAAACTTACATTTGGCATACCTTGCTGCATAATTAACAATATTGAAATAGTTGGCAACCCTGTAAACCGCCCCAAGTGGCAACCTCCAAGTGGATAGTTTTATAGTCATCAATCATACTATCTATATGCCAAATTTCATCCAAATCGATCAAACTGTTTCTGAGATAGTACCGGATATACAAGTATACAAATATAGCTCGGTAAGGTGGTAACCCTATTATTATTTTGTATGTCGCCGAATATACCTTTCATTTGATACCATTTTTTGTAATTTATTTAACTTTATTTTATTAAATTTTTTTTTTTAATTGTATTTCATTTTATTTAAATTTTTTGTCCAGTCTAATACACATACCCTCAGCTATAGCTTGTGATTGCAAGTATGTTTACCACATACTCATTTCACTTACTTTCATTCCTTATGCATGTGTGTATCTGCTTACGCTTTGTGTACTTAATAAACCTACCTTCATCACTGCACACACTCACCATTTGCTTCGCATTGATTCCCACCTACGACGGATGTTGGCTCTATATGCCTTGGCGTGCGGAAGGAAATTTGTGTAAATATGTTTATGAATTCCGCCTTTGCGTCAAGTAAAATTATGCACCTACGTGTTGACTTTATATCAGAAAGTAGCTCCCAACGCAGTGGCTACCCAAACTTTTAATTGCTTATTTTGAGTGAGTGTTATAGTATATGAACTATATTTAATAAATTTGATTTTTTTGATATCTTTATTTTTTAAAAATAAATAACTGAAAAATAATTTTTAATTACTTCAGAAATTTTCATTTACAATGAAATATCATGATTAAAAATATTTAAAAATAACAAGTATAAAATGAACAAAGTTATAAAACAAATAAAGTATAATAAACCCTACATATACTCCCCCTCCAGTGAAACGAAAATATATGTAAAAACAATTAATTAATATTAAAAGTAACTCTTTTAGTTTTCTTGTTTTCTAATGTATTTGAGTTGGAAAGTGGTTTAGTAATAGTGTTTGCTGGTTTAAGTAAATCAATTGAAAAAGTTTTAACAATGTTTCCATATTGTATTTTAAATGTCTTATTGTGTTTTGAGATAACTTTGAATGGTCCTTCATAAGGTGCTTCTAAGTTAGATTTATGAAGAACTTTGACAAAAACATAGTCACAACTATCTAGATTTTTAGGAACAAAATAATTTTCTTTGTTATGATGGAAAACTTTGGAACGAACAAGAGAAAAATGTTGTATTAATTTTTGAAGAATTTCGTTTGAAGAATTATTTTCATTATTATTATTGGAAACAACTAATTCACCAGGCAGTCGAAGTGTTTGTCCATACACAAGTTCTGCAGAAGAGCATTTTAAATCATCTTTAATTGATGTTCGTAAGCCAAGAAGAATCAATGGTAAAATTTCAGACCAATGAGTAGAATCATTTGAAGCTACAATAGCTGTTTTAAGTGTTCTATGAAAACGTTCTATCATACCGTTTGCTTGTGGATGATATGGTGAAGTATGAATTTTATGTGCCCCTAATAATTTGGTTAATTCACTAAAAATTTTCGAAGTAAATTGGGAACCTTGGTCTACTGTAATATTTAGTGGGATACCGAATCTTGGCACATAATTTTGGACGAAAGTAGTTGCTATTGTATTAGCTAAAATATCTTTAAGGGGATACGCTTCAGGCCAACGAGTATGTCTATCAATGATAGTTAGAAGATAACGGTAATCTCTTGATATAGGAAGAGGACCGACAATATCCATGTGAATATGCTCAAAACGACCAGAAGGTATTGAAATTTTTTGAATTGGAGTTTTTGTATTTCTCGTAATTTTGGATTTCTGACAATTAATACAAGATGATGTCCATTCATTAATTTCTTTACGCATACTAGGCCAAAAATACTTTGTTTGAATCAATTTTCTAGTAGTACGAATGCTTGGATGAGATAGACAGTGAATTTTGTCAAATATAATTCTTCTCATAGAAAGTGGGACATATGGCCTAAATGATTGGTGTGAAACATCACACCAAATATTTAAATTTATGATTGGAATATTGACTTCTTTTAAATTACTTTTAGAATTTGGATCAGAAATAATTTCTTGTAACATTTTATCTGTTTGCTGTTCTTTGAATAAAGTTTCAAAATTAATATCTTGAGTTGAAATTGAATTTACTTCTGGAATACGGGAAAGTGTGTCGGCAACTATGTTGTCTTTTCCACGTATATATTGTATATCATTAGTGAATTGTGCAATATATTCAAGATGACGTATTTGACGAGGAGATCTATCTACTTTAGAATTTAGAACATGGGTTAAAGGTTTATGGTCGGTATAAATGATAAATGTTCTACCTTCAAGAAAATGTTTGAAATGTTTAACAGAATTATAAATTGCTAAAAGTTCCCTATCGAAAGTAGAATAGTTAATTTCAGTTGGGGTTAATTTTCTTGAAAAATATGCCAAAGGTTCCAATAAATTGTTAGTTTTCTGTTGCAAGACAGCTCCTATTGCAACATTTGATGCATCTACTGCTAATGACAAAATACCATTTTTGTCAAAATGAGTAAGCAAAGTATTTTTAGCAAAAAGTGTTTTAACATTTTCGAACGCGATTGTAGTTTTATCTGTCCAATTTAATTCTTTAAGTTTATTTTTAATAGAAAATGTTAACATTTCATGTAGAGGACTGAGTTCTGCTGCTAACATTTTAACATAGCGATGGTAATAATTGACCATGCCTAAAAATTTTTGTAATTTATTGATAGAAGTGGGTCTTTCAAAATTAGTTATTGTTTGAATTCTTTCTAAAGAGGGTTTAATACCTTCACAAGAAATTTCATAACTTAAGAAGTCTAATTTATCTATGCCGAAAATGCATTTAGATGGTTTAATATTTAAATTATATTCTTCAAGTCTTTTAAATATCAATTTTAAATGTTCGAAATGTTGGCTTTCATTATCACTCGCAATTAAAATATCATCTATATAAGTGAATACAAAATCAAAGTCAGAAAATACTTCATTAATAAAGCGTTGAAATGTTTGAGCACTATTACGTAAACCAAAAGGCATGCGAACAAACTCAAACATTCCAAATGGAGTAGTTATCGCAGTTTTGTGTATATCTTCTTCTGCCATGGGTATTTGGTGATAAGCCCGAACGAGATCGATTTTGGAAAAAATTTGTTTGTTTTTTAAATCGATAGTTAAATCGTGAATATGTGGTAAGGGATATCGATCCGGTGTAGTTATAAAATTTAATCTTCTATAATCTCCACAAGGTCTCCAATCATTTGGTTCTTTTTTTGGAACGAGATGAAGAGGAGAAGCAATTGGAGAACTTGATGGTCTACATATCCCTGTTTTAACTAAAAATTCAAACTCTGTTTTTGCGATTTTAAGTTTAATTGGATCAAGACGTCGTGGTTTTGAAAATGGAAGTACTCCTTTTGTTTCAATCCTGTGAACCGTATGGTGTTTCACCTCTTTGGTGTAATCTGGTTCACAGGTAATAGAAGGAAATTCTTTTAGTAATTGAGAAAATTTGTTTTCTGCAATTGGAATCTTAAGGGAGAAAATATCGCAAAAACCGGTTGATCCAGAAACTCTTAATTTAGTAGTCGAGTCTAAAATTTCTCTATCTTTAATGTTAACTGTAATTCCGAATTTTTCTAAAAAATTTGCGCCTAATATGGGTGTAGTAATATTTGCAATAATAAAAGGAAATTCGAAATCTCTTCGTAAACCAAGATCAATTTTTAAAAGTTTTGTTCCAAAAGTTTCGATTGAAGAACCATTAGCAGCTGATAATTTAAGATCTGAATCTCGTTTATAATTTTTGAATTTAGAAAATGGGATCACTGATACTACTGCACCAGTATCAATTAGAAAATTAAGTTTATTAAATCTATCGAAAACAAATAGGCGACGGGTTGGTTTAGGAGTATTTCCATTATCCGTCACCGTCATAATGGAACGATTCAATTTAAATTTTCTTCTGAATTTCTATTGTTAATTTGATTAAAGTTGCAAGGTGATATACATTTGAAGGCATTATTCCTAAATTTTCTGTGATACCAACAAATATTCGATGAATTGAAGTTTCTTCTATAGGAATTGCTTGGGGATTTAGATCTAGGTCTTTCTCTTTCTTTTGATCTAGGTCTGATTCGCAATTCATGATATCAGTACTAATTTTATTTAAATTTTGAAAAATTGCTGAAGTTAATTCTGTCAAAGATTTAATACAATGTTCTAAAGAATTGTTGTTGATACTGGAAATAGAAGATTTTGAGGAATCTGATTTATTAAGTAAATCGAAAATTTTGTCAGCTAAAATAATAACTTCGTCTATATTTGAATTTCCTGTCGAAGTTAGGTGAATTTGAATTTGTTGTGGTAATTTTCTAACCCACAATTTAAAAAGTAATTCACGACTAACTATTGAATTTGAGCCTATTAAAGATTTCATATAACGAAAAAGTTCGGATGGTGAACGATCACCAAGTTCCATATGAGAAAATAATCTTTCAAGTCTCTTTTCTTCACTGAGAGAAAATCTTTCACAAAGAGCTTTCTTGATAGTCTCAAATTTGTTAATAGTAGGAGGTGGATTGATAATATCTATAATTTTAGTTATTGTTTCTCGTTGAAGGGCAACAAGAACGTTTTGAAATTTAATATTATCGTCTGTAATATTATTTATTTCAAATTGTCCTTCAACAAGAATAAACCATGCTTCTGGACATTCTTCCCAAAATTGAGGCAATTTAATAGTTTTAGTTTGATTTGCCCTAAAGTTATCTCCAAATGTAGTTATGTTGTTTGTATTATTGTTTTCAATCATGTTTGTGTTAGTGTCACTTTGTGTATTGTGTATGTTGTTGTTGTTTTGATTTTCTGAAATTGTAAAATTGCGAGTACGAAAAGGGGAACGATTAAGCATTTTGAAAAAGGAAAAAAAAAAATAGAAATGGTTAAAATTCCCTGGAAAGAGAGTTTACAGTAAAGCAATAATAAACAGATTTATGTAAAAAAAAAAAAAAATAAAAATTAATTAATTAAATGTTTAAAACGAATTTATATATATATATATGTAATTAATGTAATTTAAATATGTATATTGAAATTTTTGTTGGTTAAAATTATAAATTATATCAATATTTAATAATTAATTACTTACATATTAGATTTAGAAAAAGGAGCAGAAAAAGTATAAATTTTTATAAAATACCAAAATTTTCAATTAAGCAGGGTTGATTGTTGATAAATTAATGCCACGATTTATACTGCTCTTTCAAATTGGAATTGAGGTTGTTATTGAATTAATTTTGATTGTAGTTGATGTAATTATTTAATGTTTAATATTCAATCCAATAGTTGTTGAACTTATTGTTGTCGTTAAAGTTGTTGAATTTCTTGATGTTGTGATATCACTCAAGTATTTAATTGTTGGTAGATAGTTGTTATTTAATATTTATTTATGCACTTAGTATGAATATCTGAATATTATAGCTTTTGATTAGGTTCGATGAAATTTTGTTCCGATATTGAAAATTTTTCTTTTAGTAGATTTTAGTAATATATATGTAGATGATGATTTAAGATTTAAGTCTATATTTATAATTTAATATTTTAGGTTTAGTATAATTTTCACTAATGCACTTTTAGAATTAAATTTCACTGGAAAAGTTCAAAATATGTCTATTTGATATATAAGTACATATGTACATATGTAAATACGATAATGTATCGCGTCGGGTAATGTGAACGCTTCTTAAGTCCGTGGTAGGATCGCCAATATATAGTATATGAACTATACTTAATAAATTTGATTTTTTTGATATCTTTATTTTTTAAAAATAAATAACTGAAAAATAATTTTTAATTACTTCAGAAATTTTCATTTACAATGAAATATCATGATTAAAAATATTTAAAAATAACAAGTATAAAATGAACAAAGTTATAAAACAAATAAAGTATAATAAACCCTACAAGTGTTTACCGCTGCTTAAGTTAATAGTTTTATGGGCATATTTCGCACCCACACCCATACTTACATATGTATTTGAGAAAGCTTTAAGGAAGATATATTACAATTTTTTTTCCTAGAGACAATAAGACATAAAGTAATTTTTTTCCAGAAACTAACTTATAATTTTTTTCTACCATAATAACTAGCCTTAGTCGGCTTTGGCTGTGCTAAGAAGCAGCTCTGTAAAAGTTTGAATCTCACGCTTTTTGATTCACGGAAAAAATAAAAGAACCAGATTGACAATCACTATCTCGAATAAAGAATAAAGTTGATTCTCAGATGACTATCTTTTGTAAATCTTGGAATCAACTACTAAACTTTTGCTTATTTGTTTGTTTATTTTCAGAATCGCTCATGGTTCAAAGTTTGTGGAGCGTGGCAGTGAGCCACGCCTGGTCATTGACAATGTAACCTATGACTATCAGGGCGAATATGAATGCCGTGCAACAAATCATATTAATGGACAAGAGCGTGTTGCAGTGTCCGATCCGATTTCATTACAAGTTGTGGGTAAGTACACAGAAACGGAGAGGTACTTGATAGGATCAGCGACGGTTTGGGAAAGGGCCCTATTTGCGCCTCTAGTTTGAAAGTTTAGTCTCTCAGTGTGACATCTTAAAACAGGGGAGATTGATGGTCGCACCTCTACTAGAACTATGGTAAGGTGTAGCGCTTGGCTCAGGAATAAAAGTACGCCAAAAGTTGAGTCCAGGCAGAGCTCGAGCCTTGAAGATGTGCGTGATCTATAAAATCTCTACATCCATTCTTATCATCATACATATTTATGAAGCCAAGTTACGCATATGACTATCTGGAGCAAGGGTTTAATGAGGCCGAATGGCGCTCTGCCACGTTTCAAGTGGGAGCACTCCACGATGTAAGTGAGCACTAGCATGATGGGAAGAAAGAAGAGAGAGGGATTTTTAGAAGATGAAAAAAGTGGAAGGTTTGAAGTATAGATAGATGAGATATGTATATGACGTTCTATAGAACCTTATATGGGTTTCGTGTTGTTGTTGTTAACAGCAAAAAAACCCTTCCCGAATGTTTTGGGAAGTTATGCCGAAATTGACACTCCATGGCGAGATATTAACCCGGTACGCTGCGGTACTTCCTTGCGGTACTGCCCGACTGTCGTGGTAGTGATTTGGTATTGACAGTGGAACCTTCTAAATCATGTCATCCCTCCATTCGTGAGAAAGAAGAAGATAGGTATTGAGAGGTGAGATGCATAATATCCGTAGATCAAACATTGAGTTAGCACGTCATTAGCTATGTGCATATTAGTCGCCTCTTACGACCGGTGTGCCTATCTCGGGTTGGGTATCACGGTTCTTCGCTGAAATATTGTGCATCGTGAATGAACTGGTCGATGGATGGATGGTAAGACCAATATATTCGCCGTGTTACTCCAAATTTGTTGCTCCTTTCAAGGCAGCTTTGAAAAACAAGGCTTCCGTCGACGAAAAAATATCACCCTTTGATTGAAAAGCTCGAAATCATGGTAGGTACCGAAATAAGATCGAATGGCCGCCCTTGGATAATTCGAAAAAAATATGAACGGATGATTGTGATCCTTTACAAGATTGCAAGTTGAAAACATTGACCCGCCTGCCTATTATTTTTCGTTTAGGAAGAGAGCACTGCCTTCACATAGCGAGCCCTTTCCCTATATCAGGTCCCGGCAGAAATGAAAATGTGGGTGGGTTAGTGGAAGAGTCATCACAACAATAAAATTACATTTCTACATTTGACCCGTCGTCACCGAAGCAATAGCGTATTTTGTTGAGGCATTGCTTGTAAGTGAGCGACTGAGCATAACCAACGACATATATTGAATAATCAGTGCGATCATATGGCTACCATAAGCGCAGCAACAATTTCATTGTTCAAGATGCAGAGAAAAGAGCGTGATAATCTGTGTGAATTTGGTTCTCAGATTTTTGGACAATTGTTCCACTAGCTGCCGGGGCCTGATCTATATTACCCAGTTCTTTTGAAGGAAATTGATGGGCTGTCCTAACCAAGCGCCTCCAGTGGCTCAGAAACTATTTCTATCCACAGCGAAGCTTCTTTAGTACCCACCATTTTTGAACAAGAGCTGGAGAATGGCTTTACCATCGTCAATTAGCGCTAAAAAGCTGGGCTACCCCTTGTCCTTTGGAAACTAACAAAATATATACCAGAAACGTAAATTGCAGATTTTTAGGAGTGGTGTTTCTGTTGTCACTGAATCGTCCTTCCTTTAGTATTTGTACGTGTGTACGTATGGTTATCATAGTGCCAAAAACATATCTTACAAAGATTTGCTGAAAATACTTCTTTTTAAAGATTAAAGTAATCCAAAAAAGCAAAAGTCGCTTTTACCACATGACATTCAAGGATTTTCGCACTTAATAAGAATATTTAGAATTTTTGTGAAAGTATATACATAGGTATGCACATTAGGGTGATTCAAAAAAATGTCGACTTGGTCTTACCGCCTAAAAAGTTAGGTATTGATGAGAAAATAAGCCTTGCAAAAAATTTGCGCTCTACCTTAACCCTTGTGTGGCTATTTTTTTGCATTTTCCCATACATATGGGGAAAACTTGAATTTTTTGTAAAGTGAATGTTCTTTTAATTTATGAAACTTTTTCAAACTATTTTTACATACTTTTAAAGTAGAAGCTTTGAAGCTTCCAAGATGGGAAGCCATGTGCGATTATCTTAAGTATTAAAATAATTACAACTATTTTAACATGACTGAGTTTTGTACTATGGCACACAAATTTTGAATGGCTGTAATTATTTTAATAGTTAAGATAATCGCACACGGCTTATCATTTTGGAAGCTTCAAAGCTTCTACTTTAAGAGTATGTAAAAATATTTTGAAAAAATTTTACAATTTAAAAGAAAATTCACTTTGAAAAAAATACATATTAGGGTGATCAAATATTTTTTTTTACAGAAAAAAATGCCCCAAATTTTTAGCCCTTACTATTAATTTTAAGCACTTCCAAATCTAAGCTCAAAAATAGTAGAAAATTTTTTTCTGTGAATTTGTATACAAATATTTAAGAATGCACAGAGATGGGCAGGACATACCCCAGAAATTTGTTATCAAATGAAAGGTGTTCATGCGCGCCTGAAAGTCAAGTAAGTTTTATTTCGATATCTCAATTCGTTTCAGAGATATCGACCCTAAAATTTAAAACAACTAATCTGTTCTTTTCATATGCAAGTAAATATTACTCATACGCCGTGTAGAACCTATAAAAAGTGCAATATAATTGCAAAGTTTCAGGATATACTCAATTATTTTTGCTGGAAAACATATTTTTACGTAATATGCTAAAACACTTTTGAAATTCCAATGGCCTTTTGACGTGAATACGGTTTTTTTTTCAATATCTTTGCAAAGAATCCTGTTATCCTTTTAAAAATTCATTTTTTACACAGTCTTTTAAATATGAGCCAGATATTAAAATTATGTAATTTTCGAAACCTTAAAGGACTTTTTTGCGAACTTAACATAAGCTGCTAGCAAAAACTTGAAATAAAAATCAGCACGGGTTACCGTTATCCTAAAAAAATAAAACTTCTCAAACATGTTATTAAGGCTAAAACGCACCGATTTAGGGGTAGGCATATCAACTTTCGAACCTTCATTTTTTCCATACATTTTTGGGACAGTCTAATACATATGCAGTAGCTTAACTACTATTATGCTTATATTGCATATTGTAGATTGTTCATCTAATGCAGTGCAAAGTACAGGCGACACACGCCAGCTACTACATAGCTCTACACCACAGACTGCGGTTAATACTATGCACTGCTATAAATATTTGTTCTACATACAAACATACAAACATACATGCATTTATACACATATTACAAAGCTGCGGTCAGTAAAAGTTACCACAATAAAAATAAATTTAAAAAAAAAAAGTACTAACGAAAGAACAACAACAATATCAAAATATGAAATACATCCAACAGCAACAACAACAACTATACCGCAAGAACTAACAAACTCTCTATCTTGTAGCTGCAACACCAAAGTCAAGCAAACTGTGCAGAAAATTTATCTGGTTGCAAGTTCAAATGTGGCAATGCAAGAAAGACAGTAGAATATGGACCAAACAAAAACAAAAACATGCCAAACATGGCGCTTACTAGAGTAAAAGAGTAAAAATGGATATGAAAGAGTTTTTTTATTAATGTTGTTGTAGTGTTTATTGTTGCAATGCTAACAGCAAAATATCAAACTCTATCAGCATCCCAGTTTTGCCAATCTAGTTGTGGTAGTAGTTATGTTGTTGTTACAAATGTTTGTTGTTGTTGTTGTTGTTGTTGTAACACGAGCTCATAAATTATGTGCGTATGACACACACGTTGAGGCAGTAAATTTAAATATCTCATATAACTTTTTGTTGTACTTTGTTTTGTTGTACTTTTTCTTTTTGTGTAGTCGTATATATAATTTTTTAAAACTCTTTGCCCTGTTGCGGTTAGTGACAAGTTTTCGTGGTTGCCACATAGTGCTAACATTTGTGTATATATACAAGTGTATTTTTGTGTTTGTTTGTTTAGCAAAAGAAGTACAAACTAGGCTGAACAAATAGTGCAGTAACTGGTATCAAAGTAGTCCAAAAGGAAAAAAACATGTTGGCAATATTTTTATTTATTTATTTATTTTTATATTATTTTAAGTTTTTTTATATTATTTTGTTTTATGTTATTTTTTTCTAATCTTTTTCTATTTTTTTGTTTTATTTTATTGTATTTTAGCTTATTTAATTTAATTTTATTTTATTTTATTTTATTTTATTTTATTTTATTTTATTTTATTTTATTTTATTTTATTTTATTTTATTTTATTTTATTTTATTTTATTTTATTTTATTTTATTTTATTTTATTTTATTTTATTTTATTTTATTTTATTTTATTTTATTTTATTTTATTTTATTTTATTTTATTTTATTTTATTTTATTTTATTTTATTTTATTTTATTTTATTTTATTTTATTTTATTTTATTTTATTTTATTTTATTTTATTTTATTTTATTTTATTTTATTTTATTTTATTTTATTTTATTTTATTTTATTTTATTTTATTTTATTTTATTTTATTTTATTTTATTTTATTTTATTTTATTTTATTTCATTTTATGTTTTTTATTTTACCTTTTTTTAATTTTTTTTTTTTTTGTTCTTGTTTTATTTTTTTTTTTTTTTAGTTTTTATTTTATTTTCTATTTTTTTTTTTTTTTTTTTTTGTTTTATTTTTTTTTTTTTTTTTTTTTTTATTTTTATTTTTTTTTTTTTATTTTTTTATTTTATTTTATTTTATTTTTTTATTTTTTTTTTTTGTTTTATTTAATTTTTTATTATTTTTTGTTTTATTTTTTTTTTTTATTTCTTTTATCTTATTTTATTTTTTTTTTTTTTTCATTATATTTTTTATTATTGCAATATGATGGGATCCCGCAATTGATTTTACTGCAGGGTTATACCCATCACGGCTGGGTATTTGTGTTTGCGGTTTTGTTGTTTTCATGTTTTGTAGGCTTTTACAGAATTTATATTTCTGTTTACTTTTGAAGTCGATGTAGCTTATGATTATTTAATAACTTGACTTACATTGTTTCATCGTAATGTTGCATGCAATTTTTATTAAAACGATGGTAACATGGTTGGCTGCTAATATTTGTAAAATATTTCGAAGTAAACCTCATATACCAAATCTCATATGTTTGTGAATTGAAAAATAGTTTAGCGCGATGCATTCTTAGTTTATCAACAGGCATTTGTGGAGAGCTATAGCTATTGTTGAGGAATTCTGGAATAAAAAAACCGGCCAGCTTTGTTGAAAAAATTAATTATTAGAAAATAACTAAAATTTAAATATAAAAATTTATTTTTTTTTTTCTTCTCTATTCTTCAGGTGCTCCCCAAGTATTGCGCCCTCATCCATCTATGCACACGATATCAGTGAAGCGAGGCGAACCCGCCAGTATGTCGTTGGTAGTTTGCGCAGATCCACGGCCACATCGAGTATCTTGGGAGTGGGGTTCATTGCGGCTGGAAGCGGGTTCGGGTACCGGTAAGTGAGCGAAAAAATTTTATGAATAAAGACATCCTCTAGATGAAACTAGAACCCAAACAATCCGATTAAGCACAATTTGACAGAATTTGGCCACGCCAAACAACTTTCAGAGTCTTCTTGACTCCTGTTGGGGCTACATCTCATCCTTTTTATTTTTAGTCCTGAAATATTAAGGGAGTCGGAGGTGTTTTTGAGACCTCTTTCAGATCTGCCTGATAAAGTTATTATGAAAAAACGTTCTCTTTCATTTCTTGCCAACAACGTTCAGCAAAAATTTAAATTTAAAAATATTTTAAAGTGCATAAAATTTAAGGGTGAAGCATAAGGCCATACAAAGATTCCACACATCGAATATATAAAATACTTAGTAGGCATGTATAAAACTATAAAAACTCCATTTTTTTTGTCCTCTAGCCTCTACAAAGCTCCCTCCCTCCACCTACACCATTGCCTAGAACCACCGCAGCACACACAATTGAAAGAGTCATAAATTCGGCCAGTTCAACGGCCTGCTACAATTGAGCGTTATGGCTTTTGGCCAGCTGTTGCACCAATTCTATGTTAACATATTCCTTTTGCTTTAGGCAGCGATCGATTATGTGCAGCCACATAGCTGTGAGATGAAGTGTGCCTGAAAGGCATGTTGACTACTGCTTCCACACATATTAAGTTACTCGCACAAAAGGCATTCCGCTGCGAAGCCCAAAAAAAGTCACTCATACGCCATGGTGCACCAATTTGGGCAAGCGAATAGTTTGTTGGTAGGAATTTGCGTTGATTGCGTTGGTGTTCGTCTACAATGCTCTGTGTAGCATTATTCCTGCGTGTGTGTGTAATCAAATAACGCTCATACAAAAAATCGTAAACTTATTACGCTTTGTTATTTCTTCCTATGACGTTATTTTTGTACACTTTGGTTGTGTCATTGCACGTGGTTTATATACCTTTCATAAATATCAAACGTAGCTGACTGGTGTTTGTGAAGGCAAAAAGAAGCAGTATGGTAGATTTATTTTTCTTTCTTTTGATTTGTTTTGTTGTATTTTATTTTATTTATTTATTTTATTCTATTTCTTCATTTTGCTCTATTTTGTGTTATTATATTTTAATTTAGTTAATTTTTCTTTTTTTTTTCATTTTGCTTTAAATTAAATTATTTTATTTTGTTTTATTTTATTTTATTTTATTTATTTTTGTTTAAAAATGTGTTTTTTGTTTCATATTTTTTTGTTTAAGGTTTTTTGCCTATTTTATTTTATTTTATTTTATTTTATTTTATTTTATTTTATTTTATTTTATTTTATTTTATTTTATTTTATTTTATTTTATTTTATTTTATTTTATTTTATTTTATTTTATTTTATTTTATTTTATTTTATTTTATTTTATTTTATTTTATTTTATTTTATTTTATTTTATTTTATTTTATTTTATTTTATTTTATTTTATTTTATTTTATTTTATTTTATTTTATTTTATTTTATTTTATTTTATTTTATTTTATTTTATTTTATTTTATTTTATTTTATTTTATTTTATTTTATTTTATTTTATTTTATTTTATTTTATTTTATTTTATTTTATTTTATTTTATTTTATTTTATTTTATTTTATTTTATTTTATTTTATTTTATTTTATTTTATTTTATTTTATTTTATTTTATTTTATTTTATTTTATTTTATTTTATTTTATTTTATTTTATTTTATTTTATTTTATTTTATTTTATTTTATTTTATTTTATTTTATTTTATTTTATTTTATTTTATTTTATTTTATTTTATTTTATTTTATTTTATTTTATTTTATTTTATTTTATTTTATTTTATTTTATTTTATTTTATTTTATTTTATTTTATTTTATTTTATTTTATTTTATTTTATTTTATTTTATTTTATTTTATTTTATTTTATTTTATTTTATTTTATTTTATTTTATTTTATTTTATTTTATTTTATTTTATTTTATTTTATTTTATTTTATTTTATTTTATTTTATTTTATTTTATTTTATTTTATTTTATTTTATTTTATTTTATTTTATTTTATTTTATTTTATTTTATTTTATTTTATTTTATTTTATTTTATTTTATTTTATTTTATTTTATTTTATTTTATTTTATTTTATTTTATTTTATTTTATTTTATTTTATTTTATTTTATTTTATTTTATTTTATTTTATTTTATTTTATTTTATTTTATTTTATTTTATTTTATTTTATTTTATTTTATTTTATTTTATTTTATTTTATTTTATTTTATTTTATTTTATTTTATTTTATTTTATTTTATTTTATTTTATTTTATTTTATTTTATTTTATTTTATTTTATTTTATTTTATTTTATTTTATTTTATTTTATTTTATTTTATTTTATTTTATTTTATTTTATTTTATTTTATTTTATTTTATTTCATTTTTTTTGTTAAAACAGTTACTTCTTACGCATCCGTGAAAGGTATGAGTCCAGTACCAAAATCTGTCCTGCATTAGCTGCTTACATCAGATGGACTTTCGGCTTTGTCGTATGTTGCCTTCTCTGTTTTGTAACTTGAGTATTTGCAATGCGCAAAGCATTCCTATGGCATAATCTTCAAGTGAACTTTGCCATTGCGAAATTTTGGCAGAACATAAACTGCAAATGGTGGCTTTGGGCTTTCACAGGACCTGCAGTGGTAAGAAACGTGCACTAAAAATAGCACTGTCAACACGAATGGCTGCTGGTGACCAACAAAGCCGTTAGCAACATGAAAATTTCGGACACATGATTGAAATTAATTTGTGCGTAAGCTAGCCATGAACGAGCTAACATACAATTTGAAATGTCCAGCAATGGTCTGTGGCAAAAAAATGCAAATTTTCACTTCATTGCAATTTTTTTTTATCTCGAACTAGTTTTGCTTTTAATTATGGCAACGCTAAAAGACTGTTACGCGTAGTTATAAATAAAGCAATTATTTGTTTTAAATTTACCATAACTACAAACTTGATTTAATCCTGTGCTGTAATCCTCGCTATGCTGCTGCACTTACAACCAATTCGATTAAAAAAGCAAATTTTTTTTTCGCGTTATTGTTTGAAAAAAAGTTTTAAAACGATTATAATTGCAATTGTTTTTGCGCCACTTTTTCTTGCTCGCGTTATATGCTCTTGTTGTTGTTGTTGTTGTTATTATACACTTTATGCTTGTTTGCGCGCTATTCGTAATTATGATTACATACAACTATTTATGTTTAACTCATTTTTATATTAGTTTGAAAATCTTTTTTTTTTTCATCCAACTTTCACTCAACCCAAAAAAACGCGAATTAATAAAACTTTATTACTGCTGCGCCGCCGGACTTTGACAAAAATGAAACAAACAAGAAAACTAGCATAGAAAAGGATGAGCGAGCAATTATTTAACACAGCGCTAATCATAATTAATGCCTTCAGATTCGTAACATTATTACATAAGTTAAAGCTCGTTTTCGCTAACCGCAACATTTTTCACGATAAATTTGGTTTAAGGACTAAGCCTTCAAACATGCTAACATTAAACATCAGTGCCTGGGTGGCCAAGCTTGCTCGGTGCTATCAATTTAGCGCTTACCTTACTTACCCAAAAGATACCAAAATGACCCTAAAAGACCCTTAAATGTTTCCAAAATGATCCGAAATTGAACCCGAAACTACCGAAAAATGGCCCTTAAATTATCCAAAAATGATTCCCAAAATGATTCCAAAATGATCCGAAAATGACCCCAAAATTGTCCCAAATGAATCCAAAATTGAACCCATAATGATCTCAAAATAGCCCCAAAATTCTCCTAAAGTGACCTCTAAATGATCTCTAAATGATCCTTAAATGGCCCAAATATGTTGCCAAAAATATACAATATATATAAAATTCGGTAAAATGGTAACCTTGGGTGGCAACCCTACTTGAAAATATTTTAGTTGATATGTCGGCGAAAATACCTTTCATTTGATACCCATATTGGCATATCTAGCTAAATAATTTTTAAAAAAATTGAGATAGGTGGTAACCCTGTACACCTCCCAAGTGGCAACCCCCAAGTGGATAGTCTTAGAATCAATCATACTATCAATATTCAAAATTCCAACCAAATCGCTCAAGCGGTTCCCGAGATAGCCCGGTTATACAAATATACTGCGGTAAGGTGGCAACCCTGCTTGAAAATATTTTAGTTGGCATGTCGCTGAAAATACTTTTCATTTGATACCCATATTGGCATATTTTGCTACGAAATTAAAAAAATAGAGATAGGTGGCAACCCTGTAAACCGACCCAGGTGGCAACCCCCAAGTGGATAGTCTTAGCATCAATCATACTATCTATATGCGAAATTTCATCTAAATCGCTCAAGCGGTTCCCGGTTAGTTCGGATATACAAATATACAAGTTTAGCTCGGTTAAAGTTGTAATATGTCGATTTAATTTACATACATAGCTATATCGCAACAAGGCGTATCGTCAAAATAAGTTCCCTGTAAACCCTCTCCTATGAAGTCATTTTAAAAAATTCAATTTTTTTTGTACCACCCTAGTAGTTGCTCATACCTGTACGGGGCTGTAATAAAAATTAAATATGTTTTATTTCGGTTTCCACAAAGCTAATCAATTTATAATTTTTAATGCTCTTTAATTAAGTGACATAAGGGTGGGACATTAGGGTGGTATCAACTTAGATCTAGTTTGTTAGTACCGCAATGGATCATATGAGGTAAAGGAACTTAAGCGGTTAGAGCCAGCTTCTCGAGACAAAAAAATTATCACACTTTAAAATCGGTCAATAAGTTCCGAAGTTGTCAAAAAGACGACTCTAGGGTGGTCCTAAACCCCCCTATATTTTTTTTTTTAATGATTTACGAAACGGTTCATATAAGAGACCACCACTGAGACCCAAAAAATAAAAATAATTTGGCTCTTTATCTAATATCTAATTTTATTCTTGGTCTCTTCGTATACTGTCTCGACTTAAACGTTTCCAATCGAGTCCAAAATGTTTGCATTATATCTCTGACTATAGCTCTACTTAACGATGCAGTGGTTGAACCTTGTTGTTGTTGTTATTAAAACTAAAATACTCCCCGAAGGTTTTGGCTCCGGTTCTCCTTGCGGTACTGCCCGTCTGTCTCGGGAGTGATTTGATATGACCATTGGAACCTTCTAGGTTATGTCATCCCTCCATCCAAAAGGAAGGAGAAGATGGGTAAGGAGCGGTGAGAGGCATCACATCCGTAGTTATGATATACTAGAATTATACTAGTTGTAAAATACCAGTCCCATACTAGCTCAATCTGCACTAGTACGATTTCCAAAAAAATTAACCAGACCCAATACCAGTCCAAAAAGGACTAGTATGTATTATACTAGTCCCATATCAGTCCAAAAAGCATTGAACCTGAACTAGTATGATTTCAACCAGAACTGTCATGACTTACCCTTTATTTTATCGTTTGCCTTTATTTTCATGTTTATTCTTAAGAAAGCAGCGACTATTTGTATTTACCCTATCACGAAAAAGCTTCTGTGAATTATAAGAGAAAAAATAAGCTAACGAAACGAATGAATTTTGTATTTTTGAACTGGTATGATTTCATCCAGAAAAAGTTAGTTGTACACTAGTATGAAATGGGTATTTCCACACTAGTATGAGTTCAACCAGAAAATTCTAGTTGTATACTAATATTTTTCTGACTAGTTTGAGTTGAGGTTTCGCAGGGCACATTTTGGTAAGTATGTTTTTTTCTTTTTATATGATGAGCGCCTTTTTCTGGGAGATTTTTTACCCAAGGTAGTCGGTGTAGGTTAGGTAATATTATTGTCGTTTACCCTGCTCTTAGAAGAGATACACACTTAGGACGGTAAGCACTTTGTAGTGCCTTTGGTTGGAACTGGAACCTTTCTTATTTAGATATTCGGAAAAATTGAACCTTGGATATATTCAACCTATCTAGGGGTGAAACTGAAAAAAATTTTACATTTGATTATAACGACCACCCTAATATAATATATGTACTTATAACGTTCATAGCACCTCTCACCATCTATGGCAAAATATAATATTTTACTTACAAATATTTTTTTACTTCTTTCTTTTCATATGCTAACTATTCGGAACACCAAAACCTACTATCACAATCCCGGACATCAATCAAAATGCGACAACTTGGGAAAATTGTGTTATCAAACTGAATCAAAAAAAAAATTAAACCAACAAAAATCCGTTAATTGACTTGACTGGTCTTGCTTTATGCGGAAAATGAAACTGACATAATAATAACAAAACAAAAAAAAAAAAAAAAACTATAACTACAACAACAACAAAATGTAATACCAAACTGAATAATGCCTCCTGCTGGTTATCATCATCTCTTACAATCGTTAATGGCGCACGTTGTACGCGTTAATGGGCTTGTTTCTGTGGTAACCACACGCCACATGCCACATGCAACACGCCAAATGCACCATGCAACATGTTGATTTTAACAACAATAAACCAAACGTAAACAATGCTAACGAAAAATGTACACATTTACAACAATCGAATGCGCGATGGGGGCGGGGGGGGTGACAACGAACAACGTACATCGCAATTAACAACAACAACAAAAACTGCCTTGCTTGCAACACATATAATTAACACTAAAATGCAACACGCGCTGCTGGCCAACAACAATGCAACACTGGAAAAATCAACAAAAACAAAATCTGCTAATTAACACGATATGCGCCTATACTTACAAACGCCGCCTGCTCGCATCTCATCTCATGTTAACTCAATCAATTGTTTAATAATGTTATATTGCATGTCGCCTACATGGACACACACACAAATTCATCGCGCCACCTGTTGCACTCGCTTCCTTTGTGCCACTTTCTCGTCGTCGTCGTCGACATGTGCTACGTTCTTTATGTTGAAACTTTGTTGCGCTCGCCTGACACTGACACGCACGTCAATCAATGTGTCGGCTTTGGCTATTCATTCACTCATTCACCCGACTTCCGCGCGCACGCAATCAAACTGTCAAAATTCTTAACCAACACCAAAATCATTTCATAACACTTCATTTGTGTTGCGCCTCATGGTGTTGGTTTGTCGTGTCTAAGTAGACCGCTTTCACGCCGACGATATGTTACAGGATTCACGCGAGGATTGCTATCTCTCTACTTTGCATATTCTACATGCCGACGAACATGATTCGCGTCCATATTATTTGGTTGTGGAGAATGAGCGAGGCAGCGATCGACATGCCATTCATTTGAATGTGGAGGGTACGTTTGCAGGTGCAGAGTGATTTTCATTATTTCCCACATCATTAACATTAACATAGGCTTAAGGATATCTATATGTATGTATGTATGTATATTTGTGAATGTTGGCTGACTCAGTGTATGAATAAAATAAAAAAAAAATAAAATAAAAGAAAAAAATAAAAAATAAAATAAATAAAATAAAAATAAAATAAAAAAAGTTAGTTAAAATAGAAATAGAATAAAAAAAAGTAAAAATAAAAATAAAAAGAAAATAAAAAAATAAAAAAAAATAAAATTAAAAAAAAATTAAAATAAAATAAAATTAAAAATAAAAATTAAAATAAAATAAAAATAAAATAAAAGTAAAAATAAAATAAAAAAAAAAAATAAAATAAAAAAAAATAAAATATAAGAAAAAAATAAAAAAAGTTAGTTAAAATAAATAAAATAAAAAAAAATAAAAAAAGTTAGTTAAAATAGAAATAGAATAAAAAAAAAGTAAAAATAAAAATAAAAAGAAAATAAAAAAATTAAACAAAATTAAATTAAAATAAAATTAAAATAAAATTAAATTAAAAATAAAAATTAAAATAAAATAAAAATAAAAATAAAATAAAATTAAAAATAAAATAAAATAAAAATAAAATAAAAATAAAAATAAAAATAAAAATAAAAATAAAATAAAAATAAAGTAAAAAGAAAATAAAAATAAAATAAAATAAAAATAAAATAAAAATAAAAATAAAAATAAAAATAAAATAAAATAAAATAAAATAAATAAAATAAAAATAAAATAAAATAAAATAAAATAAAATAAAATAAAATAAAAAAAATAAAATAAAAATAAATAAAAATAGAATAAAAATAAAATTAAAATAAAATAAAAATAAAAATAAAATAAAAATAAAAAAATAAATAAAAATAAAATTAAAATAAAATAAAATAAAATTAAAAATAAAAATTAAAATAAAATAAAGATAAAAATAAAATAAAAATGAAAATAAAATAAAAATAAAAATAAAAATAAAAATAAAAATAAAAATAAAATAAAAATAAAAATAAAAATAAAATAAAAATAAAATAAAAATAAAGTAAAAACAAAATAAAAATAAAATAAAAATAAAATTAAAATAAAATAAAAATAAAATAAAAATAAAATAAAAATAAAATAAAAATAAAATAAAAATAAAATAAAAATAAAATAAAAATAAAATAAAAATAAAATAAAAATAAAATAAAAATAAAATAAAAATAAAATAAAAATAAAATAAAATAAAATAAAAATAAATAAAATAAAAATAGAATAAAAATAAAATTAAAATTAAAATTAAAATTAAAATAAAAATAAAATAAAATAAAAATAAAAATAAAATAAAATAAAATAAAAATAAAAATAAAATAAAAATAAAATAAAAATAAAATAAAATAAAAATAAAAATAAAATAAAAATAAAATAAAAATAAAATAAAAATAAAATAAAAATAAAAAAAAAATAAAAATAAAATAAAAATAAAAATAAAATAAAAAAGATAAAAATAAGAATAAAATAAAAATAAAAGCACAATTAAAATAAAAATAAAATAAAAAAAAAAAACTAAAAGTAAAAATAAAAATAAAATAAAAATAAAATAAAGGGTTAGGTTCAAGTGGCTGCCGCAGAGGCACACTTAGGCCAGTTTTGAAAGGCCCGTTGTGATACCACCAACACAAGGAAAGTCAGTCCCGGGACCCAGCCATATGGAAAATCCCTGAGTTGTTGGGATTTTCCACATAGCAGAATCCCGGGACTGACACTCCTAAACCGACACCGTTACTCCTCCTCGAACCACTTAGATGACTTTATGAAGCCCATCAAGTCCTTTATGTCCAGTTCCGCGATCTGGCTTAGGCTATCCAGGAACGGAACTCCAAAAAGCGCGTTCTCGCGCCGCTTAAAGCCGGACAGTTGCAGATGAGGTGATCCACTGTTTCCTCCTCCTCATCATCTTTGCAACTCCTGCAGCATCGTCGGTAGGGCACACCTACCCTTTCTGCATGCCTACCAATGAGGCAGTGACCGGTTAATACCCCTATCAATATGCAGATTTCCCTCCTAGTTAGGGCATAAATGCGTCTAGACCTTTTAAGATCCCATTTTGGCCAGGTTTGTTTCGATATGCGACACCCTGGGGATTGCAGCCATCTTTCGTTGGCTTGACGGGCAGCCATCTTTCGTTGGCTTGACGGAGTGTGTGCTCCTTCAGCATTAGTTTGCATGTGGCAAACGGCATACCTAAGCGCTCTTTATCTACGGTTTTTGCATCCTCGCATGCGAGTAATTTAATCTGACCCTGGTGCCAACCCGCATCCGTTACTCGCGCCGAACTACCCGGAAACTCTGGAGCAACATTGAGAAGAATGTTGCCGAGTTCATTTCGCACGTAACGCCACCGGTCCTTAGGGATGGCCAGGCGGTCATTGCCTCGGTCCAGGACGCCTATAAGGATCCTGTCCTTGGTTACCTCAGCAAAGCTTAGTTTGCCCGCTCCAGGGGTATTCTGATGCCGCTTGGGAGGGGGATTCAACTCCAGGTCCGATCTCTGGCGCTTGAAAGGGTTAACTTTTAACCTCTTTGGCATGTAAGAATTTTGGAAATCCGGTATCACAGCTTTCGCTAGCTCTACCGATTTACTGGAATTCGGCGACAGCGATTCCTGCGGTACCCCTTCATACCTCTTCAGGATCTTTGCAGCCAATCTTTTCTCGTGGTATGTGAAGCGGCGGGGAGATGTCTCCTGGGAGTGCGGACCCGTAGTTGCCATCGCGGTCGCTCTCGTTGCCGAAATCTCAGTTGCAGCTTCCTTCTCCTTCGAAACTCCGGGGCCAGGTCGTGAGACCGCTGCCACAGACGTAAAGATACTGGTTTTCATATCAGCGATTGATGGGAGTTTAGCATCTGCCGTTGTCCGCTTAGTTGCGTTGGCAACCGCACTGGTGCTAGCTCCCATCAAGTCAATCTTAGTCGATAGAGGGTTGGTTGACCGACTCGTAGTTGCCATCGCTGTCGATCCCCCCCTTGATTGTGGAACGGAGGTTGTCCTCCGGCGTTGTTGTTGCTTTCTCGCCTGTTCCTCCATAGCTCTCCTTTGCTGAGGAGTGAAATTTGGCGTTGTTTGTTTTTTAGGTTTATCGTTTTTATTTGGATAATTTGAGTTCATCTTGTTCGTACGACCCATCGCCGGACACGGCCAGCTTAGGGTCAAGGGAAGAGTAGGGGAAAATGTGTCGTCCGCCGCGGCAGAGCCCCGTACCGCGGTAAGGCCATGCTTACTCTCTGAGGCGACCCGGTATCAGAGAGGCTCCGTTCAAATACAGCCACGATTTGCCTCCCGGCTGCAAACGTCCAATGGGCACGGTTTCGCATAACACCCTGGATTGGGAGGGGGAAGATCTTTGTCGTCGCGCCAGAGAGGCTAGGCTGCTCTCGTGATGAAGTGCCGTACGGAGCTATGATCACAAGGGCAGCGTAGCCCTGTGGCTATCGACTTAAGCCCTCGTACCGCGGCAAGGTATCCACCCTTCACGAGGGGTGGAAATAAAAATAAAATAAAAATAAAATAAAAATAAAAATAAATAAAATAAAAATAAAATAAAATAAAATAAAAATAAAAATA
>CAXKVI010000001.1:174615773-174663273 GCA_964058755.1 Campiglossa producta | reverse complement strand
TTAAACTTGTTATGGCAAAAATTTACAAAGTGGTACGCCAGGGCGTATGAGTAAAAATTTGCATGTCAATCAATGTAAGATTAAGGTATGTTGAAAGTGTCAAACCACAAATCAAATCAGGCAATTTTGATGAAACTAATACAAAACCAGCTTAACTTTTTTGATACACTTTAAATGAGTATAGATGGTGAATTTTTGGATATCGCAATCTCAAAATATGTTTAATATAAATCTCGATTTCGTTATATCTCAAGCAATTCGTGGTTGGACACTTTCAGTGTTAGTAACGTAAGTGTATATGTAGCTTATTCTATACTTACGTATGTATGTATGACTTCATATGAATCATGTACATATGTAAATAACTTCATATAAATTCATAACGCAACTAACCAACCGTACTAACACTCACAGGAAATATTTTTTAATCTAAAAATTTTCTTTGTTTCTTTTTCATGCAATACCTTTACGCGTCATTTACTCCATCTTTCTTCGAATCTACACACACACATCGCTTGACGCATATATACTGCATAATTGGCTGCGCGGCATTCGTTTTCATTTCTCTGCTGGAAAAATAAATAAATCTGCAATCAATAACCGCAATGCAAACCAAAAATAAAAATAAAAATGCAACAAAAAATACCCTACAAAAATTTAAAAAAAAAAAAAAAACAATAACAAAATTATACTGCAACGATAACAATCATATTTTTTTCGTTTTCTCATTATTTTTCTTCTACCTCTGCTGCTCTCTCCAATTTCACTTGGAACGAAAAAAAAATTATTTTTTAAAAATCTCTTCATCAACATACTACGTGGCATGCCACAAATTTTTCTACCTGGCACATCGGACACATCACATCCATCGTCGTCATCATATGCATTGCCTACGTCAATGTGTGTACTCACAAACCAACTAACGAACACAGAACCACTGGAGATGAGTTATTTGCTTGGCATAGCTGGCGGCTGCTTGGCCGCGATACTGATTTTAATCTGTCTTTGCATTTATGCGGTGCGCAGTAAAAAATGTTGCTTCAAAGGTAAGTTTGTGTGTGTGTGTGCATGGCTGTGTCTGTGGAGTAGTTTGCAGAAATTGGTCGCAAAAATAAATTGTTTTTAATTTCCTAAATATTTGTCTACCATGCTTTCATAGATATTATGTGTGTTTGTAAGTGTATTGTTATCGATTTATCGATATTTAATCGATAATTAAAATTGTTAAAAATGTGGAGATTGAATATGAACATTAAAATTAAATTTTTTTTATTTTTTTAAATTATTTTATTTTTTTTTTAATTTTAATTTATTTTATTTTTTACTTTACTTAATTTTTTTAATTTTTTTTTATTTTTTTTACTTTATATTTTTATTTTTGAATTTTTTTATTAACTTTATTTTATTTTTTTATTTTATTTTATTTTTTTTTTTTGTTTTTTTATTGACTTTATTTAATTTAATTTTATTATATTTTATTTTATTTTATTTTATTTTATTTTATTTTATTTTATTTTATTTTATTTTATTTTATTTTATTTTATTTTATTTTATTTTATTTTATTTTATTTTATTTTATTTTATTTTATTTTATTTTATTTTATTTTATTTTATTTTATTTTATTTTATTTTATTTTATTTTATTTTATTTTATTTTATTTTATTTTATTTTATTTTATTTTATTTTATTTTATTTTATTTTATTTTATTTTATTTTATTTTATTTTATTTTATTTTATTTTATTTTATTTTATTTATTTTATTTTATTTTATTTTATTTTATTTTATTTTATTTTATTTTATTTTATTTTATTTTATTTTATTTTATTTTATTTTATTTTATTTTATTTTATTTTATTTTATTTTATTTTATTTTATTTTATTTTATTTTATTTTATTTTATTTTATTTTATTTTATTTTATTTTATTTTATTTTATTTTATTTTATTTTATTTTATTTTATTTTATTTTATTTTATTTTATTTTATTTTATTTTATTTTATTTTATTTTATTTTATTTTATTTTATTTTATTTTATTTTATTTTATTTTATTTTATTTTATTTTATTTTATTTTATTTTATTTTATTTTATTTTATTTTATTTTATTTTATTTTATTTTATTTTATTTTATTTTATTTTATTTTATTTTATTTTATTTTATTTTATTTTATTTTATTTTATTTTATTTTATTTAATTTTATTATATTTTTATTTTATTTTATTTTATTTTATTTTATTTTATTTTATTTTATTTTATTTTATTTTATTTTATTTTATTTTATTTTATTTTATTTTATTTTATTTTATTTTATTTTATCTTATTTTATCTTATTTTATTTTATTTTATTTTATTTTATTTTATTTTATTTTATTTTATTTTATTTTATTTTATTTTATTTTATTTTATTTTATTTTATTTTATTTTATTTTATTTTATTTTATTTTATTTTATTTTATTTTATTTTATTTTATTTTTTTTTTTGTTAATTTATTTTATTTTATTTTTTTTATTTTATTTTATTTTATTTTATTTCATTTTATTTTATTTTATTTTATTTTATTTTATTTTATTTTATTTTATTTTATTTTATTTTATGCTATTTTATTTTAATTTATTTTATTTTATTTTATTTTATTTTATTTTATTTTATTTTATTTTATTTTATTTTATCTTATTTTATTTTATTTTATTTTATTTTATTTTTTTTTTTATTTTATTTTATTTTATTTTTTTTTTGTTTATTTTATTTTATTTTATTTTTTGTTAATTTATTTTTATTTTTTTTAATTTTTTTTTTTTATTAAGCTATTGCATAGATTTAAACGCAGGCCTTGGCGGTGGGAGTGAAAAGAAAAAAAATGTTAATGTTAAAAAAGTTCGTAGTAACGGACTTTTTTCAATGTTAAAAGTTCGGCGTTAGCAACATAACTTGACAAAAAAAAATATAAGCGTTGCCTACATTTAGGCGTATGACGTTGTACTAATGTTAGCAACAGGCCAATTACATACAGATGAAGCTGTATATTACATTACATTAAAATTGGATCTGTAAGCATTGCCGACATTTAGGCTATACTACTAACAGTCTGACGTTATACTGATATTAGCAGCAGGCCGATTACATAAAATTGGAGGTGTATAGGCTATACTGTTAACAGGTTAAGGCTGTACTGCTCTAAAATCATAAATATGCTCATTGAGTTTCATAAATATTATAATTGCATAAGTTGATAAAAAGTGATATGCAATAGCTTTACCGCGGCAGTCCCCGAGTGCCACACGTCCTTTTTTTAATATTTTTTTTTTTGTAAATTTTTTGTTTTTCTATCTTTATTTAAATTAACTTTTTTATTTGTGATTTAATATTTATCAAGGACATTTCTTCAAAATACACCACTGTGCAGCTTATACTAAAAAAATAGTGGCACATTTTTAACAAGCAATTTTAATGAATATTGTAAATAAGTGCATAGTATGTATATGATAAATTTATATTTAAATTTGTCTACCTGCGCGGTATTACGCAGCTATTTTTATATACATTTTTCGCTCATCATCTCAAATATTTCATTTTACCTGTAGCGAAATCTCATACATACATATTTCTCTTAAGTGTAAAAACGCGTATGCGTGTGCGATAATCCTTTTATGTTTCATATTTAATTAACATTCTTTTGCTGTTCAATTTCTTTGTGTTGCTCATTCATATTCGACGTTCGAAAATTCCTAACGCGTGCTCGTCCTGCTAGCGCCATATGAGGCAATCTGATTTAGCTGGGAAAATATGTAGAGGTTTAAGCAAATATTTTATAATTTTTTGAATGGGTGCCATATTTTGAAACAAAATTGTACTCAGCATAAGCATAATTTTAAAAAAAGTAGCTTTCCTATCAATAAGCATTTCTTCTGAGAATTTCCAACATCTGTTAAAATCCCGCCCTTTTTCACTGTATTAGGGGAAACTAGGTATATAATGTTTCATTCCAATCCAGCTAAGTCTCCCTTACTTGCTTGTAAACATTTTCTTCTCTGCAAATTATTTCCATGATTTTCCATTAAAATTTTCATCACATATTTGTACACACACATATTTAATGCCATACAATTTTTTTTTTTATAAACGAGTATGTTATGCTGATTGCTTTGAGGCACGTTCTTCACTCAACTTTCGCTTCATCCAATTATCGTTACAATTAAAACGATTTATGCGGGTACTTATGTACGGTGATCGAAATAATTTATACTGCCAAAGTTTAAAGATAATTTGCAGATTTAAGTAAGAGGTAAATATGTATGTTAGCGGTTTTAATTGCTCATTGTTTAAGATTTTTGTTGAGAGCAAATTTTCATGGCAAAATGGGTCAATTATGCCATATGGAGTCGTAGTATGGTGGCCTCCGCTGAGCAAGACATCTTATTCAAATCTATTAGGTAAAGTCCACAGATCTAGTATGATCTGTATAAGCGATACGATAAGAACAACACCCAACGAAGCACTCCAGGTCATTATTGACATTTTGCCACTCAATCTGGAAGGGCACCGGCAGAAAACCTGGTCAATATGGGGTCATAAAAGATCTAGACAAATTTGAGCCCTAAGGAAGGGAAAACTCCATAATAATAGTTGTATTAACAGGGCACTACCTTATTAGTAAGTACGTGTGCCCTAGCGACGATGCTGTAAGAGTTGCAAAGATGATGAGAAGGAGGAAAGGGTGGAGCATCTCATTTGCAACCTTCGTGAATAGCCTACGCCAGGTCATGGAGCTGGACATAAAGAACTTGATGATCTTTATCAAGTCATCTGAAGGGTTCGAGGAGGAGTAACGGTGTCGGTTAAGGAGTGTCAGTCCCGGGATTCTGCTATATGTAGAATACCGACCACATAGTGATTTACATATGGCCGAGTCCTGGAACTGACTTTCCTAGTGTTTTTGGGATCACAACGGGCCTTATAAAACAGGCGTCTTCAACCCAACCTAACCGTTTATTTTATTTTAATTTTTTATTTTTTTTATTTGATTTTATTTTATTTTACTTTTTTATTTTATTTTATTTTACTTTACTTTATTTTATTTAATTTTTTTATTTTACTTTATTTTATATTATTTTAATTTATTTTATTTTATTTTTTTTTTTTTTTTATTTTTTTTTTTTTTTTTTATATTATTTTATTTTATTTTATTTTATTTTATTTTTTATATTTTATATTATTTTATTTTATTTTTCTTATTTTATTTTATTTTATTTTTTTATTTTATATTATTTTATTTTATTTTATCTTTTATTTATTTTATTTTATTTTATTTTTTTTTATTTTACTTTATTTTTATTTTATTTTATTTATTTTTATTTTATTTTATTTTTTTTTATTTTATATTATTTTATTTTATTTTTTTTATTTTATATTATTTTATTTTATTTTTTTTTATTTTTTTTATTTTATATTATTTTATTTTATTTTTCTTATTTTATTTTATTTTATTTTTTTATTTTATATTATTTCATTTTATTTTATTTTATTTTATTTTATTTTATTTTATTTTATTTTATTTTATTTTATTTTATTTTATTTTATTTTTTTTTTTATTTTATTTTATTTAATTTAACTGTTTTTATTTTATTTTATTTTATTTTATTTTATTTTTATTTTTATTTTATTTTATTTTATTTTATTTTATTTTATTTTATTTTATTTTATTTTATTTTATTTTATTTTATTTTATTTTATTTTATTTTATTTTATTTTATTTTATTTTATTTTATTTTATTTTATTTTATTTTATTTTATTTTATTTTATTTTATTTTATTTTATTTTATTTTATTTTATTTTATTTTATTTTATTTTATTTTATTTTATTTTATTTTATTTTATTTTATTTTATTTTATTTTATTTTATTTTATTTTATTTTATTTTATTTCATTTTATTTTATTCATTTTCATTTCATTTTATTTTTTTATTTGATCTTATTTGGTTTTATTTTTTTTTCATTTCGGTAGCTTTTGTACTTTAACCCTTAGTTTGCCAGGTGATTTCAGATGTACCTTTTTAACTACCATAATGTGTGTTTTTTTTTTGCACGCAGTAAACATTTTGAAAAAGAGGAAAAAATAACCCAAGTGAAAGGAAATTAAAGTAACAGCAATCGAAGTGAAAATTCAAAGGCAACAATGATGGTAATGAATGCGAATGGTTTGTTGAGTACACAAATGCCAAATGCTGTAAATGGGCAAATGCTGTAAATGAGGAAATGGGAAAATGAGTGTAAAGCGCAAAAATTGCGAGTAACGAAATTAAAAGCAACAAAAACAATTAACAACACAAATAATGTTTATTAATTACTTGTACGATGATACAATAACAAAATGAGCAGAGCTTTTCGTACCCGGTATAACAGCATAAACAACAAGCGCCATTACACTTGCGAAAAGTCGCATCCCTCCCCACTCCAATTGTCACTCGTAACTTTTGTTTCGTTGCTTTGCCTCGAACTTTTGCTTTTGTTGCCAGTTTCAGTATGCTGCTGGCTATGGCGCTAATTACAAAAACAATGCAAACAACAAACATACCCGCAATGACTTTCAAATGCAAAGACAGCAACAAAAATGTTTGCAATGCAATGAAAAAAGAAGAAAAAAAAATTGAGAAAAATAATTTTAATGCGATCCTCTTTTTTGTTTTGGGATTTCTCCCTTTTAATGTACTCACACACATATACTCATGGTATATTTCAGAAGCGGTGCTCTATGTCTATTTATGTATGTGTGTCGCTTTGTTTAAAACAAACAAAAATTGCCAATAAAAATGGAAAAACAATGTATTGTGCCATAAAATTTTCATTAATGCTTTTTCAGTCACATTAAATTAAAAGAAAAGCGCCCGCGGTTGACAAATAAAAAAAAATTTAATGAAACATGCACATAAAAGCCATGTATTTCAATATAAAAGATAGTCACATTTTACGCTATTCTCCCTTTTGGTTTGTTAATAGCAGCCACAGTGCGTCTCATACTCGCACTGTCTGCTGCGTGGCTCTTAAAATATTTGTTGTTGTTGCCGCTGTGGCTCTTACTTATGTCACCTCCGTTACTGCTTCGTATTGTCGTCTCAACGTTTCCGTTTAGCTAGCGGCTTTGTTGCATTTGCTCGCGCCGCCCATTCCGTCATTCCGCCATTTCCGTTTCCGTTTATCGCCTCTCGCTGTAATGTCCAGTCGCAACGTCAATTCCTTTGCTGTCAAGATGGTTATTGTAACTGATGGCGGGCTGGCACATTGTGGTCAATGACCGTATCTTAAAGATAAGCGTACTTTTGTTATTGGCGAAATGTTTGTTGGTGAAGCTAAAGGGAGTAGTCGTTGGACAGTTTTGAAATGCTTTAAAATTTTTTAATATTCATGAAAAGCAATCACAGTGGTTGTTTAGCTGCTATCATACACAAGTAAATAACCTTAATTTTATTTTATTTTTAATTTAATTTTTTTTATAAATTAAATTTTTTTTATTTGATTTTATTTTATTTTATTATTTTTTTTATTTTTTACATTATTTTTTTTTTTTTACTTTACTCCATTTTATTTTTTCTTATAATTTTTCTATTTTATTTTTTTTATACTATTTTTTTATTTGTTTAATTTTTTTTATTGTATTTTATTTTAGTCTTTTTTATTTTTTATTTCACTTAATTTTAGTCTATTTTATTTTTTTATCATTTTTTGATTTGATTTTATGTTTTTTTTATTTTTTTTTAAATATTATTATTTTGCGACCTTGTTCCTAACAAATCCTTCTTATTGCCGGCATGAGGTTAAGGGATTTTTTCCAAATGAAACAAAAGTTTCGTTTTTTTTTTTCAATATATGTCGTGCAAAAGTACGAATCCGTTGGTGCGTTGGAGCTTTCACACTAGGTTGATCAAAAAGTAGTAAAAAAAAGAAAGTAATAAAATAAAATAAAAATTGAATTAAAATAAAATTTAATTAAATAATATAAAATAAAATAAAAAAATAAAAAAATAAAATAAAATAAAATAAAATAAAATAAATTCCTCTTCTTGCCGGATTGAGGCCAAGAGACTTTTTCAAATGAAACAAAAGTTTCGTTTTTTACCAATATATTTCGGTTGCCTACGGTAACCGTCTTCAGGGTACAATTATTTACACGTCGTTCCCGCTTGACGTGGACTCAGCTAATTTTTTTTATTTTATTTTATTTTTATTTTATTTTATTTTATTTTATTTTATTTTATTTTATTTTATTTTATTTTATTTTATTTTATTTTATTTTATTTTATTTTATTTAATTTTATTTTATTTTATTTTATTTTATTTTTTTATTTTATTTTTTTTATTTTATTTTTTTTATTTTATTTTATTTTATTTTATTTTATTTTATTTTATTTTATTTTATTTTATTTTATTTTATTTTATTTTATTTTATTTTATTTTATTTTATTTTATTTTATTTTATTTTATTTTATTTTATTTTATTTTATTTTATTTTATTTTATTTTATTTTATTTTATTTTATTTTATTTTATTTTATTTTATTTTACTTTATTTTATTTTATTTTATTTTATTTTATTTTATTTTATTTTATTTTATTTTATTTTATTTTATTTTATTTTATTTTATTTTATTTTATTTTATTTTATTTTATTTTATTTTTATTTATTTTATTTTATTTTATTTTATTTTATTTTATTTTATTTTATTTTTTTTTTTATTTTATTTTATTTTATTTTATTTTTTTTTATTTTATTTTATTTTATTTTATTTTATTTTATTTTATTTTATTTTATTTTTTTTTTATTTTTTTTTTTTACTACTTTTTGATAAACCTAGTGTGAAAGCTCTGCACCAACGGACTCGCAGCAGCTGTATTAAACATCACAAAGAATGCTCTATTACTAAATATAACATACATTTAGGCATTTCAGCTGCTTGCCTTTTTTCATATCGCCATTTAGAGTTGCGTACTTCGTTTTCAAGCAGCCTAAAATATTAGCAGCATTTCATATGATTAATACATAGAACAAAGCGGCTATACAAATCCCTTGACTGTCAATCAAGCTGTCAGTTTGACAGCAAAGAATATACACAAAAAGCCACAGCGCGCACTTACACACACACATACACATGTACGCATAGGTACATATACAAATGTTACATACGCTGACGTGTGGTATGTTGGGTAAATTTCAAATGCGTTAAACATTTGGCAGATGTGTGCTTTAGAGTTTACCTAACTCGGTTGCATGTATGTGTTGGTGTGTCTGTCAATTTTAATTTAGTTTAGCTCCAAAAAAATGTGTACAGTCAGTCGTTCAAAAACAAAAGTGAGCAAAAATGGAGGGAATAGCCAGTTTAGATACACATCGAATGTGAAAGGGGCATTTGAAACCAGATGTTTACTACAAAATATGGAATCGAATGTATTTTGATGAGATATTACATGGCGGTTATCTGCTTAAATTTTAGTAGCTGATAGATACATACATACTTCGGAAAATAAAATTTATAAAATTTTGTAGAGATTTTTTGCACAGGTTTTTACTTTAACACTATGAAAATTACTCTCGCTTAAAAAATGTATAATCTTGAAAATTTCATTTCACTTCTGCTTTAGTAGTAAACTTATTAAGGTGATGCTAGTGAAAATCTCTACATTCAACGCAATCTACTCGTACTAACATAAAACTAATTTTAGCTAGCTCCCACCTGAAATACAACGTTTTTCACATATTTTTCCAGCATCACAACGCTTTGAACTTTTATGCAAATTTTTTCTAAAATTTGTAACATTTCATGTTTCTTTAGTCATTTTTCTTTTGTGGTTTTTTTTTTATTTTGAAATAAAATGTTTTTTTTTTTAGCATTTTTACTGACATTTTTTATTTTTATTTCTGCTTACAGGTAGTTCCGGCTATAAATCATCAGATAAAGACAGGTAAGCTGCCAACAATACACACATTTCTACTACTTTTAGTTGGTATTCATATGTAGCTAAACGCACAGGTTCTTATATTCTTTCATCCGTTACTGCCAAGCAACAAATTTTATTGCAACAGCTGCAATTTGAATTTTGCTTAACGTTTTGTGCAATAACAAAAAAAAAAAATATTTTATTGGTACATAAATGTTAGACAGGAGTGAAAAAAGGTAGTGAAAAGTGTAAATGTAGCAAAATATGTAGATTAGTAGTTGAAGATTTTGCTAGCAGCTTATACTAAGTACGCAAAAAAGTCCAGTAAGGTTTTGAAAATTACATCATTTTAATATTTGGGTCATATTTGAATGACTGTGTAAAAAATCTCCACCTTTTAATTTTTAAAAGGATAACAGGATTCTTTGCAAGTATATTGAAAAAACGTATTCAAGGGAAAAGGGCATTGGAACTACAAAAGTATTTCAGCATATTGCGTAACAATATGTTTTGTAGCAAAAATAATTGAGTACATCTTGAAACTTTTGCACTTTTTATTGGTCCTACACGGCGTATGAGTAACATTTACCTGTTCTTTTCATATCCAAATATTGTATTAATTTTTGTTGGTCGATATCTCCGAAACGGATTGAGATATAAAAATAAAACTTACACTACTTTCAGGTCCGTGTGAACACCTTCCATTTGATACACATATTGTAAAATCAATTTCTGGGATGTGTCCTGCCCATCTCCTCATAGATTCAGAACTTTTATTACAAGACAATTTTTTGAACCCCATAAAGCTTTGAAAAAGTTGAAAAATAAAACTTTGTCAGAATAATTTTTGATACATAATGGTCCAATCTAAGGGGTACCGTAAAACAACTTTGAAATTTTGGGACAGTCTAACGTTTAGTAGTACATAAAACGTAGATATGAGTGAAAAAAGTGTAGTAAAAAATTTAGATAGAAAGATAAGCTGCGATAGAGATTAAAGTGAGTTTAAGTACGACGTATGTACTCTAAAAAAAAAACTCTTTAAACTAATTTAATAGTACATATATTTTTAAAATTTTCTCTATAAAGTTTCTCTCGAGACACGCCTTTGGTATCCCAAGAAGGAACATAAATTTTCTTAATAACTTTTTCTCTTGACAGAGGGTTTTACTTAGTACGGGTCAAACGTTCAAGGCAAGACCCACTAACCCAGGATTGTCTCCTTTTATTTTACCATCAATGTAATGAGTCATGCAAAGCTTTTTCGACCTATTCATTTGTGCATGAATTAGGTTAAAGTCGTTTATGCGGTTGTAATATTAGCGACGAATAAGTGACATACATAATATCAAAAGCCAAATCACAAAACATGAAAATTGTCTGAAGCTTAACAAGGCCTGTGAATAAATTGAATTGCAAATTAGCTCTTGCCATGGCGTAAAAGACAAAAATGCCTGCATTGTCAAAGTTAATACTCTGGAGATAAATATGCGCATATATAATACTTACGTATGTATGTGTATGTGTGATACCTTCGTTAGTATGTACTACCCCAAGCATAACGACAAGATTTGCTGTATTCCTGTGAGAATTTTTTTTTTTTATTTATTAAGAGGTATTGATTCTTGTCAATAAACAGTCAAGTCAACAAGGTTTTCGTAATATTCATTTTCATTATGCTTATGTCGAGTTTGATGTGGTAATGAGCTCAAGTTAATACAAGAAAGTGGAGTTTGAATGAATGAACCTGTAAATAAATTTATTCATTCTTATTCGTTAGAGTGCTTGAAGGATAATCCAAAATGTGGACAAGGTATACCCTAGAAATTGATTTTACAATATTGGTATCAAATGAAGGATGTTCATGCGGGTCCGAAAGTTATGATAGTTTTATTTCGATATGTCTATACGTTTTGCAGATATCAACCAAAACATATATGTTAGCATGGCACATGCACAAAACTTGGTTCGACAACAAAATTCCTAAGTGCAAAACGACACCCTGTTGCACAGACTTGCATGCGCTAGCTTCATCAGAAACACAACACCTCATAAACAAGAAGGAATGCGGCGATCGGTGGGAACCGCGCCGTCAGCAAATCAAGAGCAGAATCGACGACAGAGCGGCGGCAGCGTAAGCTAGGTTTAAGAATTTATTATCTTTGTAAGTTAGTTCTAAGTTTGAATTGAACCAATAAAGGAGCCTTCAGCTCCCCAAAAAATATATTTTTTTGTTTTAGTCACACCGAGTGACATAACTGGCGCCCGAGCAGGGACCGCCAGCGCGTCGAAAGGTAGTACGCCTGAAAATCAAAAAGTAAGGCCGCGAATCGATAACCACCGCGAAAAAAATCAAAAGCAGCAGCTACCATTCGACAAGGAGTCGGAACAAAATACGTCAAAAGGGCTTCAGTACGTAAGGAACGAGATAACCCTATGGTCGCTAAAAACCCCAACTCCAGCGCGGCGATGCGAATAATAGTGTAAGGAAAAAAGTTCTGAATCAAAACAGAAAAAGTGTAATCGCTAAATTTGGAATAAAAAAAATTGTGTAAATTTAGTTATAAAAAAGAAAATAAAAGAAGGAAAATTGAAAAGCCAAAGAGAATTCTGAAGTCGCTAATGCGAAAAGAAAAATAAATCGAAAAAATTGTGTAAATTCAGTTATAAAAAAGAAAGTAAAAGAAGGAAAATTTAAAAGCTAAAGAAAATTGTTAAGAGGAAAAAGCAAGAAAAAGAAAAAAAATTGTTAAGTCGCTAATGCGAAAAAAAAATATATAAATTGAAACAAATTGTGTAAATTTAGTTATAAAAAAGAAAATAAAAGAAGGAAAATTGAAAAGCTAAAGAAAATCGTGAAGTCGCTAATGCGAAAAGAAAAATAAATCGAAAAAATTGTGTAAATTTAGTTATAAAAAAGAAAGTAAAAGAAGGAAAATTGAAAAGCTAAAGAAAAATTGTTAAAAGTTAATTATAGAGAAGAAAAAAGTGTAATCGCTAAAGCAAAAGGAAATCAATCAAATCAAATTTTGTGAGTAAGAGTAGCAGAACAAGAGTGAGTAGTTTCCTTTTTATATATCAACAAAGAAGAAATGCCAGGTACTTCCGCAGAAGAATTGGTGGAGCGGATTAACCAGATGCGACTCGATTACGCAGGTGGATCCGACCCCCCCTCAGACCCCCCAAACCCTTCTGTTCCTAATCCTAACGTAATAGAGTCCGTGGTCCGAGAGGTGCTTGAGCGGATGAACGCACCTGTCATCGGTGACTCCACGGGCATAGAATCAAATATTATACTGAATAGAACTAACATGAATGATCTGGACAGAATACCAGACATGGTCAAATGCCTACGGGAATTCTCCGGTAAACCTGGAGAGTTCAGTTCATGGCGAAAGAGCGTCGACAGAATCCTCAAGGCATACGAAGCCTTGAAGGATACTCCCAAATATTTTTCCATTCTGCACACCATAAGGCACAAAATTGTCGGCGACGCCGACACTGCCCTTGAATCCTATAGTACCCCACTCGAATGGAATCAAATCCGCAAGTGCCTGATGATGCACTATTCCGATAAGAGAGACATCGGTACCCTCGAGTACCAGATGACGACGTTGGCTCAACGTCATGATGATATTTCTACCTTCTACCAAAAGGTTTACCAGCACTTGTCGCTGATCTTGGACAAGATTGCATGTCTTGACCTTGGCGAAGAAGCAATAAGGACGATGACAAATTCGTATCGGGAGAAAGCTCTCGATACCTTCGTACGCGGGCTGAACGGCGATTTACCTCGCCTTCTCAGCATCCGCGAGCCCACCACCTTGCCTCAGGCTCTAAACTTGTGCCAAAAATTGGATAACATGTCCTTCCGCATGAATCATGCCCACACCGTAAATAAATCCCTTAGTCAACTACCTCCAAGACCCCCCAGATATAACATAAATAATAACAGATCTTTTTATCCTGACCTAACTAACACGAATAATAATAGACCCTTTTACCCTGAACTCACTTATTCGGTGCCCTTACCGCGGAACTATAACAACAACAACAACTTAAGAAACTACAATAACTATAGAACGTCCAACATGAATCCTCGAGGACAACCAAATCAAGGGAACTTTAATAATCGCCCAAATAATAATTTCCAACAACAATACAACAGCCGGCCCAACATACCACAACAACAATACAATTCGGGTTTTAACAACCGGCCCAACCTACCACCAAAGCCACCAGTCCCAATGGAAGTAGACCCCTCCCTACACTCTAGGCAGGTCAATTACCAAAATAGACCTAACACCGGTTATAATACCCAGCCCCAAGCCCAGAAACGCCCACCTTCCTCACAACATACTCGCCCTCCCAACAAAATGCAGCGTAACTTTCACGCAAATACAGGCCCATTGAATTTGAATGATTACCAAGGAGATCCGGACCCGAACCGGATCTACGATACTTACCCCCAAGACGACTATTACGGAACATCCCAACAAGGAAACGGGACTACAGGGGGACAAATAAACTTTACTTCCGAAGATCAAAACCAAACTGAGCCCGACTTGATTAATTTTTTAGATTAACGCCGTCCTCGCTTCCTTACTATGAATTCGTGACAAGACGCGGGGACACAGTGGATTTCCTGATAGACACAGGGTCCAACAAAAACTACATACAATCAACTAGGATAAGAAACCCACTGCCAAACAAACCATTCAAGGTGGAATCAGTGGCAGGAACTATCGAGATAACACAACACGCATTCATAGACGTATTCGGACCCAACGTGGGGAAAATTAAATTCTTTATTCTGCCACCCCTAAACTCATTCCATGGAATCATCGGGAATGACACTTTGAGGAAGCTTAAGGCTATAATAGATACCGAGAAAAGCACCATGACCAACCATGACCATTTTTCCGGGAGTCATCATCCCTTTAAAACAACGAGCATCTCAGCAAGTTAACACCGTCAATATAAACACCCCACATCTCTCTGCAGAACAACAACTGCGCATTAGGAATATCATTACGAAGTGCCCGAATTTGTTTTCTGATCCAGATGAGAAACTTACTTTTACTACCCTAGTAAAGGGCGAGATACGCACAACTAGCGACACGCCCGTCTACTCTAAGCCCTACCCTTATCCTATGGCACTCAAAGAAGAAATCGAACGACAAATAGAAGAGCTCCTCGACAACGGAATAATTAGAAAATCTAAATCTCCATACAACTCACCCGTGTGGATAGTTAACAAAAAGCCGGATGCATCCGGCAAAGAAAAATATCGTATGGTTATCGACTACCGTAAGCTTAACTCGGTGACCATCCCAGACAAATACCCCATTCCTGAAATTAATGAAGTCCTATCGAACCTCGGAAACAATAGTCTATTTACTGTAATAGATTTGAAAAGCGGATTTCACCAAATACCACTACGCGAATCAGACGTGGAAAAAACCGCATTCTCCGTTAATAACGGAAAATATGAATTCCTCCGACTTCCCTTCGGGCTGAAGAATGCCCCAGCAACATGTTCAGTTGAACGAAGAAGCGGTAGAGTCCTTTAACAAAATTAAAAGCACGTTAATTTCAAGAGACATAGTCCTAGCCCACCCAGATTTCGAAAAGGAATTCGAACTTACCACAGATGCCTCTGACTTCGCAATAGGAGCAGTCCTGTCGCAGGGCGACCGCCCTATAACCTTTATTTCACGGACACTTAACAAAACGGAAGAAAATTACGCCACCAACGAAAAAGAAATGCTTGCGATAATCTGGTCTCTGTACGCGCTAAGAAGCTATTTGTACGGATCTAAGAAAGTAAAAATAATCACCGACCACCAACCTCTAACGTATGCCCTTAACCATAAAAACGCAAACAGCAAAATGAAACGGTGGAAGGCAATACTAGAGGAATACAACCATGAATTGATCTATAAGCCGGGAAAATCGAACGTAGTAGCAGATACACTGTCAAGAATACCGAACGAAATTAATTCACTTACTCCTACCATTCATAGCGACGATAGCTCCAATCATAACCTTATTCCATGTACAGAAGTGCCTGTGAATGTTTTTAAAAATCAAATTTTTCTCAAAGAGGCAGAAACAGCATCCTATCAATTCAAAATAGTCTTCCCAACCGTTCATCGACACATAGTTGAGGAGCCACAATTTAACGAACAGAACTTAACAGAACTACTAAAAAGATATCTGAATCCTTCGGTGATTAATGGAATTTGCACGAGCGAAAGCACAATGGGGAAAATTCAAAATATCTACCCTGAACATTTTAGCAACTACAAGTGCAGATACACCCAGAAAATCGTGGACGATATCAGCAGCGAACAGGAACAGGAAGAAGTTATCCTAAGAGAGCACTTGAGAGCGCACAGGAGCGCAAAGGAGAATAAGATTCAGATCCTTGAAAAAAACTACTTTCCAGGAATGGTAAACAAAATCAAACGACTCATAACCAACTGCACGGTGTGCAAAGAAAATAAATACGAGAGACACCCAAACAAGCCAAAACTAGCAGCAACTCCACTACCAACTTTCCCGGGACATACAGTACACATAGATATTTTTCTGACGGAAGGCAAGAGGGTCATGACCGCATTGGATAAGTTCACAAAGTATGCGGTAACAAAAATGTTGAATAGCAGAGCCATAGAGGACGTTAGGAGACCTCTAAGGGACATTTTGTTTAACTTCGGTGTCCCAAGGATAGTGGTAATCGATAACGAGCCATCACTCAACTCCAACTCTATTATGTTCATGATGAAGGACGAATTGGGAATCGAAGTCTATACTACACCACCATACAGAAGTCAAGCAAACAGAGATTCCACTCCACACTGACGGAGATAATGCGCTGCATCAAAGAAAACGGCGGACACAGAAACTTCGAAGAGCTTCTGGAAAGATCGGTTTCGGAATACAACCACACCATTCATACAGTTACAGGGAAGAGACCGGTAGACCTGTTCTTTTGCAGAAACGTGACATTTACGCCAGAGGACATAGAAAGGACACGACAAAACAACTTGCAAAAACTCGCCCAGAAGCAAAGGAAGGACATCGAGCTCCACAACAAGAGTAAACACGAAATTAAGACGTACTTACCAGGACAGATAATTTATGTTAAGAAAAATAGAAGATTAGGTACTAAGCTAAGCAAACAGTATAGTAAGGAGATAGTTAGAGAAAATAGAAATAGTACAGTTATAACAGAGAAAGGTCAAGTCATACACAAGAGCAGAATACGAAACTAACGCTTTTTGACATATCTCATTTCAGACTGTTATTGGTGCGACTGTGCCTCGCTGAGGTAAGGATCCTTGACTATTCCAACGCACAACTAGTTACAGTAGAAAGAGGGACAGCCAAACTACAAACTGGAACATTTAGAATAATACACGAAATTGACATAGAAAAATACAACTACATCCTGGAAGACATTGAATCCAGGGCACATATGGAAGAGCTCTCCAAAAATCCAAACTACCCATTCATATCCCTCCTTATATCCCAAATACGGACCCACCTAAATAATCTGAAAATAGAAAGTCGATCTAAACGATCCCTAAATTTCATTGGCAGTGCATGGAAATGGATTGCCGGAAATCCGGATCATGAAGATCATGAAATAGTCGTAAATAAATTAAATAATGTCCTCGAAAACAACAACAATCAAATCCTTATCAATAAGCTTACAATTGAAAAAATTAACGAAATTACGAACATTACAAATAACATTACTAAAGAATTGCAAAATGATAAAAACAAGGGAGTAGAAGCATTCCTCAGATTGAAATATAAATTGGAAATTTTAAAAGACGAAATAGTAAATATCGCCTATGCGATACATTGGGCGAAGGCCAATATAGTAAATTCCTACATTATGTCAAACGAAGAAACAGATATCGTTAAGCAAATTTTTGATAAAGATGAAATTCCTTTTGTTAACCTAGATGAAGCTCTCGAATTTTCCGAAGTAAAGATAGCAACAAACAGTAAAGTAATAATCTACATAGTAAACTTACCCACAGTGGGACCTCAAATTTGTAAATCAATAGAAGTAAGAGCGGTTAAGAAAGATAATAACATTAACAAAATTAAATTCCATTCATTACTAGATTGCAAAGAAACCCTGTACGGAATATTGAAACCCTGTAAAGAATACAATTCGCTCCAAATATGTGTTAGAAGTAGTGTATTAGAGATAAGTAGGGATAACTGTATAAGTAGCTTGTTAAGAAGTCGCCCGCCGAACTGCACAGTAACCAACAGCCAGCACATCCCTGAAATAGAAGAGATAGCACCAGATATAATATTTTTAAACAATTTCGAAGGAGAGATCCAAATTGACGAAGAGCCCATACACCTAAACGGTACCTTTCTAATCCATTACGATAATGATACAGTAAAAATTAACGGAAACGAATTTTTCAACAAGGCCAGACTAACTAGCAATCCCCTGCCAGCTATACTTCAACCTTTTTCAAAAACCAGCAATACCGAAGAGGTATTATCCTTACAAATGTTAAAACAGCTGAATCTGAACAATATAAAACAAATTGGCTATGCAGAGGCGGCAAGTCAAGTAAAGCACGCCATTAACATTAGCCTTATCACAATTCTATTAATCCTGAGCCTAATAATTGCGCTAAAAATATGGTCGAAGAAAAATACCGAACAAAAACCGACCATCGAATTAACCGAAACAGCAATAGAAGGACTTAACCAGATATTTGAAAAACCTAGGACCTCAAACGAGGACGTTTGAATTTCAGGGGGGGAGCTGTTAGCATGGCACATGCACAAAACTTGGTTCGACAACAAAATTCCTAAGTGCAAAACGACACCCTGTTGCACAGACTTGCATGCGCTAGCTTCATCAGAAACACAACACCTCATAAACAAGAAGGAATGCGGCGATCGGTGGGAACCGCGCCGTCAGCAAATCAAGAGCAGAATCGACGACAGAGCGGCGGCAGCGTAAGCTAGGTTTAAGAATTTATTATCTTTGTAAGTTAGTTCTAAGTTTGAATTGAACCAATAAAGGAGCCTTCAGCTCCCCAAAAAATATATTTTTTTGTTTTAGTCACACCGAGTGACATAACTTATATACAATTTACCTGAACTTTTCTTACTTGTATAATTAAATGTTATTCATACGCCGTGTAGGACCTATAAAAAGTGCATTTTAATTTTAAAATTTCAACATCTACACAATTTTTTTTGCTCGAAAACATATTGTTACGCAATCTACTAAAATACTTTTGAAATTACAATTTCCTTTTCTCGTGAATATGTTTTTCAATATACTTGTAAAGGACCCTGTTGTCCTTATACAAATTCAAAGTTGAAAATAAAATAAAATAAAATAAAATAAAATAAAATAAAATAAAATAAAATAAAATAAAATAAAATAAAATAAAATAAAATAAAATAAAATAAAATAAAATAAAATAAAATAAAATAAAATAAAATAAAATAAAATAAAATAAAATAAAATAAAATAAAATAAAATAAAATAAAATAAAATAAAATAAAATAAAATAAAATAAAATAAAATAAAATAAAATAAAATAAAATAAAATAAAATAAAATAAAATAAAATAAAATAAAATAAAATAAAATAAAATAAAATAAAATAAAATAAAATAAAATAAAATAAAATAAAATAAAATAAAATTAAATTAAAATAAATAAAATAAAATAAAATAAAATAAAATAAAATAAAATAAAATAAAATAAAATAAAAAAAAATAAAATAAAATAAAATAAAATAAAATAAAATAAAATAAAATAAAATAAAATAAAATAAAATAAAATAAAACAAAATAAAATAAAATAAAATAAAATAAAATAAAATAAAATAAAATAAATTAAAATAAAATAAAATAAAATAGAATAAAATAAAATAAAATAAAATAAAATAAAATAAAATAAAATAAAATAAAATAAAATAAAATAAAAAAAAATAAAATAAAATAAAACGAAATAAAATAAAATAAAAATAAAATAAAATAAAATGAAATAACATAAATAAAATAAAATAAAATAAAATAAAATAAAATAAAAGAAAATAAAATAAAATAAAATAAAATAAAATAAAATAAAATAAAATAAAATAAAATAAAATAAAATAAAATAAAATAAAATAAAATAAAATAAAATAAAATAAAATAAAATAAAATAAAATAAAATGAAATAAAATAAAATAAAATAAAATAAAATAAAATAAAATAAAATATAATAAAATAAAATACAATAAAATAAAATAAAATAAAATAAAATAAAATAAAATAAAATAAAATAAAATTAATGAAAATAAAATAAAATAAAATAAAATAAAATAAAATAAAATAAAATAAAATAAAATAAAATAAAATAAAATAAAATAAAATAAAATAAAATAAAATAAAATAAAATAAAATAAAATAAAATAAAATAAAATAAAATAAAATATAATAAAATATAATAAAATAAAATAAAATAAAATAAAATAAAAATAAAATACAATAAAATAAAATAAAAATTAAATAATATGAAATAAAATAAAGTGAAATAAAATAAATAAAATAAAATACAATAAAATAAAACAAAACTAAATTAAATAAAGTAACATAAAATAAAATAAAATAAAAATTAAATTAAATTAAATAAAATAAAATAAAATAAAATAAAATAAAATAAAATAAAATTAAATTAAATTAAATTGAATTAAATTAAATTAAATTAAATTAAAATAAACTAAATTAAATTAAATTAATTAAATTAAGATAAATTAAAATAAATTAAACTAAATAAAACTAAATTAAATCAAATTAAGTTAAATTAAATCAAATTAAGTTAAATAAAAAATAATTAAATTAACAAGAAATAATCAGATAAAACAAAACTAAAATTACCACAGAAATATTTCTCTCCAAATTTTCACCTCATTCAAAGTTCCACACAAAATGGCCTTTAGCATGTTTCTACCACTAATTATAAGTAATAAAACACATTTGCTACTTAATACTAATTACTTTTTTTTTCTCATTATTTTATCTTCTCATCCTTTGTTCTATACGCAAAACTTGGATACGTAGCGAAAAAGCCGATTTGAAATCACGTTCGGATAGTACAAGCGGCCCACAGGGTGATTCAATATATACGACACCAGCTGGCTTTCATCATCATCAACAGCAACAACAACAGCAATTACAACAACATCAGCAACAACAATTGGCACAACAACAACAAATGCCACAACAGCAACAACAACAACAACAGTCACATCATCATTTACAAACAGCACACGGATCACCGGAGGCAATGAAGGTACGCATGGCTGCTATGATATTACAGCCACCAACTAGAGTCTAGCAGGCAATTAATAATAATAATGATAATATGAATAATATAAATCACCATACGAATAATAATAATGATATAATAAATAATGGTAGTAATAATACGAATGCCACTATAAACACAACAATAACAACAACAACCACAGTAACAAAAACAACAGCCACGACAAATAATATTGGTAGCGTTAGTAGTAACAACAACAACAACAATAATAATAGTAATAACAAAACCAACAACAGCAACAACCAAAACACATTGCATGCAAATACAACAACAACAAATACATTAATCACACCGCAAACGGCTGAAACTGACGTGAACCTAAAATCGATAGCGAATACAACAGAGACAGGCGCGTACGATGACATTGAAGAGGGTGGCAATGATACAGTTAGCAGCAACAAAAATGCTAATGATGATAGTAATGACAAGTGTGACAAATTTATAGCCGTAGACAAACAAAAAATAGACACAGAAAGTCCACACTGCGACGCCGACAGAGATAAAGACTTGAGCGTAAGCGCAACAACAACAACAACACAAAGCACAAATATTAGCACGACAAGACAACAACAACAGCAGATTGCGACATTTGACAGCAGCAGCAGCAATAGCAACAACAATACACACACTAATTCCAATAATAGCAGCGATAGTAGTAACACTGCCACTAATTCCAAACACATTTCTAATTTGATAAGCAATACAGAGTTTACTAAATGCAAGCAACAACAAAGATTGAGCATAAGCGCACCACAATCAAATGTTGATGAGAGTGCAAAAACATACCAAACTCAAAGGCAAGCGCGACGTCACTTGCGTACCAAAGCGCTTGTTGAAAGTTTACCAAGCGCGCTGCAAACGCGCGGGGATAACGTAAGCGCTGCTACGCGCACGTCAAATGCAGCACTCATAAAATTCTATGATGAACTTTTCGCGGGTAACAATGAACTGTTACAAAAGTTGAGCATTAATAATCCGTTTTATCGCTTTCGCAAGCAATCTACCTCTTTGAAAGAGATGCGTGCGTTGACTTGCGTTGAGCAGCGCTTACGTAAATTTCGCTCCGACACAGATATACACAATTGGCGACTAGCGTCAGATGATGATGAAGAACAAAATAGTAGTGGTGATGATGACCCTGAGCGTTTAGCGCGCGTTATTTTAGGGCTTTCAAATGTTAATGATACAATAATGTTTAGCGAAGACTTTGAAGACTACGCGGCGCAATATGGCGCACAACAAAGGCGCGGTGAAACAGCTGTGCAATTGACAGCAGCTGATGGTAGTGTTGTAGTTGTATTAGATAATAAGCATCCTAATGTATTAGTAAGTAAGCAAAAATCATTGAATCGTATCGAGGAACTGCTTAGTGGTGGTGATGATGATGATGATGATGATGGGTGTGGCACGCGCGGTTTTTTGTTAGATGCAGTGGCGGCTGAGCGCGCATATGCAGACAGCGCAAACGTGAATGAAACAGATAGCAGCACTGTTATCACAAATCCATTCTCTATTTTCCACGATGATGATGCGCTAATGTTGAGTGTGAGTACGCGCTTACGTGCGGCATCAAGCGCGTCACAGCAACAGCGTTCACTCAAGAAGCGTCAACGTTCAGAGCGCTCTATAAGGCGACTCTTCGAAACGACCAATGAGTCTGCAAGTGTTAAGCACATCGCACACACAACGGCAAGCAATCCTTATCAAGCAAGCATAAGCGCGCGGCAACATTATTTGAATGGAATACCTGTGGGACGTTTCGAGCGTCAAGATTTTGTTAGCACCGCGGCCGCGCTGACAATGAAAGAGACTTCGAAGTCTTCGAAACTCAAACCAAAACTTGCATTCAAAAATCTGTCGCTGCGCAAAATACACAAGTCGGCTAGCGGTTTGCCTACCACAACGCGCATCAACCCACAAAACGCTAGTGACACTGTAGGTGAATTGAACGCGCTGCCGCGCATGAAAAAACTCAAAATCAGCTATCCAAATCGCACGCAAAGCATACACAGCGCTTTAGATGCTGGCTCGGGCGCGCTACTTAGCATTGGCGCTTTAAATGTGGGCGACGTCGCACAAGCCAACAAACATTCCTATTTCGAACGCATACAAGCGAAAACGCGTCAGGGTTTCCAAAAGCTGCGCGACAAATGCCGCAATCTCAAGCAGGCGCATCACCAAAACGCAGCACATAGCAGCGGTTTTACAACGCTCGCCAAGGATGATAGTTTTCGTTTTATAGGCGATCGCGCGCGCATAAGCAGTTATGAATCGAAATGTGCGGCACTCAATGGCAACGGCGCGCGCCAGCATACGACTATTTATAAAAGTTACAAGTCCGAGATTGATTTGTCAAAGAATCTGCATTATTTGGACGCTTATTTGGAAGAAAATTTTGAACGAGATCGTAGTAATGGCAAGCAACTACCGCATTCTGTGGGGCGCGTAGCGGGGCAGCGTAGTGAAAAGTACTCTGAGGAAAGCGTTGCCAATCTTAACGGTGAAGAAGCGCAGTACGCGCGCGCTCAAAGTAAACGCGCGCATAAACGCAGCATATCCGCGGCACAAAAACCCGCCACCGCGTTTGAGCACAGACTCAAACCAAGCGCGAATGGAGTGAATAACTATGAGAATCTCGGCACACTACCCATGGCTAAACGCGGCTGCTCAGACTCGCTGAGTAGCTCTGATTATGCTTCGGTGTTCAGTGGGCCGACAGTCGCAATCGAACCGGCTACACCAAGCTCAGCGGGGGGCACAGATACGCTCACACAAACGCTTGCGGATGACACGAGTAGTAACACGGGCCTAAGGTATGAGCATCCCAAAATGTCGCAATATTTCTTCAACAAACTCGATATGGAAGGTTCATCAGATCTCTTGTTAGCCGCTGAGGGACCAAGCATTAGTGAGGGTTCAAGAAATTGCTTTTTTAGCGCCGCAAGCGAAGATGATTTGAATGCGGATGAACAAACGAATTTCGATAGTAGAGGCGCGCATGGTGATCCCGCTTTTTTGGTTGATTACAGACGTGTTGCGAATTTGGATGATAATCATATACGCGCACTTGTCAACGAAGTGGATAACATTGATTACGCGCAACGCAACGAAGTAGCAACGATGCAGCGGCATGAAAGTGGAGGCAATGATTGGTATCAAGCGAAGCAAGAGCCAGGCGCCGCATACGAACAACACAATTCCCTGCTGACGTATGATGAGAATTTAGCCGAAAGCCATTTCTATCGTTCGCTCAATCAACACTTACAACAACAGCAAAGAGAATTATTTTCTGCTGACGTAAAAGGCGCTATGTATGATGATGATGAGCAGGAAAATGGCATTGGCGCAGCGCTTATAACAGAACGTATAACTGAAGATGACAGTGATAAAGATTTCCATTACGAAAGCTACTTAGAACATTTTTATCGCGCAAAAAGTGGGCAACATGAACGCAAAGCTAACTCAATTGGTTATGATGATGAGCGCATACATATAACCGATGTCACGAATAGGCATGATGTAGAAGATTATGCTGAAGGTGGTTACATCACGCGTAGCGCCTTCAAACGCGCTGCACGTGGTAGAAAAGCGGGTGGTAGCGCGCTGGATTTGAGACAAAGCGCGCTCATGTTAATCGGCGAAAATGTGAGAAGAAACAATATTGACGCAAATAAAGGTGATTTAGGTATGATAGCGCATAACAAGAGAGATACAGATTGCTATGCGCGTCAATTATATGGCTTTGTTGATGGTGGTGCTGCAGCTATGGCGATTAATAAAATTGATATCGGAAGCATGAGCGCTGAAAAAACGAAAATGCTAACGACAACAGGAAAAAGCATGGCAACAGCGCCAATGGCAATGCAAAGTAATTTGGCATTGAAAGATAAAAATAGTGATATGGCGGAGACAATTACACGTGCGGAAATGGGCGACGCGCGTTATGGCCTTGGCGCAACACGCGTAACAACAGATTTCAACGCGCCGCTACATGCTACAAGGACAAGCACAAATGTAACGCATTTTGATGAAAGCATTTATGGATTACCAGATTATGGCACTGTCAGCGTGCTAGACAATTTGGATGTTTACAGCGTGGGCGTCGGGAAACCGCCAACAGCTGCGCTAACAACAACTTCCGCCGCCGCCTTGTCACATACCACAGTCGCGTCACCCGCGTCCACGAAATTACAACAGCAAACTAACGGAAGCAACAGTAAAACAAGCGCTTATTTGTCGCAACAGCGACAGCGCGCAAAACAACAACAACTGCTAACACCAAATGCGACCGTGGACGCGCTGTTGTTTGAGGATAACAAACATAATGGAAAATCCGCGCGCAATATGGAGGCGCTGGGTGGCGTCGGCAATACAAATAATCGTTACATGTTGGACAACATGCGCCGACAATATCAACAGCAGCAACAAAAGCAAAAATCGACAAACTCTGTTAGTTCATCGTTGTCACTGTCAACATCCTCCTCATCGAATTCGTCCGTTTCACAGCCTGTGACACACCATCAGCAACAACAACAAGAACAATTGCTGCTACCCACCCATGCCACAAAAATAACAGCACAGCACAGCAAGTATGTGCAACAACAACAACTGCCAATAACGGGTACAAACTATCATGCGCGTCGCAGCTCTAACACCTCAAATGCATCTTCCTCCGATAATTTTGATTCTTTTATTGTAGGGCGCAGCGCTAAAACGCCAAATGCAAGTGAGTTGAGCTCACCCAGCGCCACCGCTGCATTACAACCTGATTATGCGATTAGCACAAAACGTACAAGCGCCTACCAACAACAACAACGTCAACTAAGCAGCGCTCATGCACGCGCACAACCGACCACCACAACCAATAACTATCCCACCTCACCATCGAGCGGCGGTAGCAGTAGTACAGTGCCGCTCATCAGCGCACTCAACTATTATGGCACAGGTGTTACAGGTGGTGGTGGTGGTGCCTCATCAACTGCTTCCGCTTCGGCCTCATCATCGTCATCCTCCTCGTCCACCAATCATCGGTATGCGCTAACTGCGAATGCTTCAGCGAATGCGAGTAATAATTATGCGTTGCTAGCGCAAATGCATTATGGCAATAAATGTAGCGGTGGCAGTGGGGTAGCGTCGAGCGAAGGTGCAGCGACAACGGGTGCACCAATATCACCGGCGTATGCTAGCGAGCGTAAACCATTCATACTTGAGTATGAGTGTTAGCGTGAAAACGTTTGGGAGTTGAGAGCAGTGCAAGTGCGTTGCGGAAGTTGAGGTGATGGAGATATAAAAATGGTTGGGAGAAAAAGAGATAAAGCTAGAGATGAGTAATGAGTGAATGTACATTTTACTGGAGACAAAGAGAGAGAGAGATAGAGTGAGTGAGGAAAAGAGCGCCCTACAGGAAACATATTGTGAGAGAAAGAGGTGAAGCTAGAGATAAAAAATTAGTGAGAGTACACTTGGGTATTGGGTAGCGAGTGTGAAGGAACAAAAGAGAGAGAGAACTATATGCTTGCATGAGCTAGAGAAATTAAAGTTGGATTAATTTTTTTTTCTTTGCATCAAGAATGTGAGTTTGATTTTTGTTAAACTATTTTTTTACCAAAGAAAAAAATTGCTGCTTGCCTAAATAATATTTGCTTTTGAGAGAGCGAATTTTGAAAACACTTATGCATGACTTATATGACATAAATTTTAAGGGCATGGAATTGGTCAGCTGTAAATGCATGCAAAGAGATTTGGTTGTTGTCTGAGTTTTGGTATTTTTATTAAAAAAATATTTATAGTTTAGTACTTTTTGTTTGATGATGCTATTTATTTCAGAATTTTTATTAAATTTTGTTTTTCTATATTTTTTTATTTTTACTGCGACCTTCATGATAATGATATTTCACACACTATTTAGCTCTCTATTTCTCTCTTGCGCTCTCTCTTGTGCTCTTCTCTATCTCTCTCTCTGTCTCTTTGTCCATCGCTACATTTTTCATTACAAGCACTCTCTGCCCAACTATTTTTTGATCACTCTCTTCAGCTTTCTCTAACGCTCTCCATTTAACTCTTTATTCAGCACTCAACGATTAGCGATAAATAGATGATACGTTTATTCATCATATCAATCAGAAAACAAATCTTATAAATAATCAAAATCTGAAGCCAATTTAAATATTGTTTCAATGTGAATTTAATTAAAATAAAATTGAAAGAAAAATATGAAATTAAAAAAAGCTTAGAAACAAAAAGTACTGATACTACTATTTGCTAGTTTAATGTATTGTAACGAGTACTTAGATAAATGGAATTGTATGCCGTTCCAGCAAAACTAAGTGAATAAGTATGATAATAAATATTATAGGTATAAGCAAAGAGAATATATCAACAAGAGCCGTCACTCGTTATAAATGCAAGGAAAAAGATGGATGCCGTTTTCTTTCAGGGTTTCGGTAATTTTGTTTTCCTCAGTTTTGTAAATTCGACAGCTGGTAAATTTTTGTTTCGACTCTTGTGTTATTTCATTTCTCGTATATTTTCTTTTACACATTTTGTTTTGATTAGATAATAACATATTTATATCGAAATTACCGAAACCCTGAAAGAAAACGGCATCCATCTTTTTCGTTGCTTTCATAACGAGTGGTGGCTCTTGTTGATATATTCTCTTTGGTATAAGTGTATTGTTTCGTATTATGTTTACTTATTTCGAAATCAAACCAATAATTCAAAACGTTATACCAAAAATTTAGTTTAAGTATAGATTATAAGTGTAGAGTATTTCGACAGCTAACTGAAAGATCATCCTACTTTTCAAAAACGAACCATTTTAGAATTTGTTTCAATAACGCCCTTTTAAAATATTCGATTCAAAAGCGGCCCATTTCAGCTAGAAATATATAAGTGGTATTCATGTAACCATATAACTTTACCAAATGCGAAAATTTACACATTTACAACGCGCTGTTTCTACGATTACATGAATACCCTTATTGAATTTTTATTGAAATATATGAAGCATTTTTGAAACTCATTTTCATATAGAGAACGTTCTAGATATAAGTTTTGAAATGGGGTACTTTGAACAAAACTGTGAGGTACTTAGAGAGTTTTTCGAGAAAAATCTGAAATAGAGCATTATTGAAACATTTATTGCCGTTGATTTGAAAAAAATTGTTATGATATTAAAAAAATGTTTAGGTAAAATATCATTTTCAAAACAGACAAGGTATATCATTCATAGCGAGATATAATGCTATATCTCCGCTATCAGTTAGAGAACATACAATTTTAGAAAACAGTCTTGAAGACCAACCTTATCCAATTTTTTTTTTTAACTAGATATCTACATATTTAGGTATTTTGTCTGGGTTCAGAAACAATCCAATATGAAACAGATCTGAAACACCTTTGAATTTCACGACTTCGTAAAATCGATAATAAACCCAATAAATTTGATTTTGAAAGTATATAACTTAAGTTAAAATAAAAAAAAAAAAAAACAGTTGGAAAATAATAATAATTTAATTTTGAAAAAAATCAGAATTTGATTTGAAAAATATCGAAATTTGATTTAGAAAAAGTTTTAGTTTAATGTCGAAATACAAAAACTGAAATTGATTTGGAAACATAAATTTTGCAAAAAAAAAAATTCGAGAATAATATTAATTTGATTTTGAAAAAGTTCGAGTTTGACTTGAAAAATATAGAAATTTTATTAGAAAAAAATTTTAACTTTGTTCAAGGAATTAAGTTTTATAAAAAAAAAGAGTTGGAAAATAATAAAAATTTTATTTGAAAATTTTGATATTTGAAAAATTTTTAATTTGAAAACTTGAAATTTGATTTGGAAAATTAGATTTTATAAAAAGTTGGAAAATAATATAAATTTGATTTAAAAAATTGGAATTTGATTTGAAAAATATAGAAATTTGATTAGTAAAAAATTGTAACTTAGTTTGAAAAATTAAATTAAAAAAAAAACAGAGTTGGAAAATGATATAAATTTGATTTTCAAAAAAATGGAATTTGATTTGAAAAATTTTAAATTTGAAAAAATTTGAAATTTGAATAATTTGAAATTTGAAAAAATTTGAAATTTGCATAATTTGAATAATTTGAAATTTGTTTTGGAAAATTAAATTTTATAAAAAAAAGCAAATATTAATTTGAACTGAAATAATCGGAATTTGTTCTAAAATATATAGAAATTTGATCTGGAAAAAATTTTAACTTGATTTGGAAAACTAAATTTAATCAAAAAACCAGAGCTGGAAAAAAATATTTATTTGATTTTGAAACATTGAAATTTGATTTATAAAAAATTGTAACTTCAATTGGAAATAAACTGGATTTGGAAAATTTTGAGTTTCATTTTTAGTATACCCAAATTGAATTTGAAAAAATCCGGGATTTGAAAAAAGTTTCGAATTCAATGGTAAAAAATCTGTAGTTGATTTTGTATAGTTTGATCTAGTTTTTCAACAGTAAGAAATTGATTTTTGAAAAAATCTGAGTTTATTTTTGCAAAACATCTAAATTAGATATTGATTAAATTGGAATTTAATTAAAAAAAAAACTTAACTCAATTAAAAAAATGTAAATACGATTTCAAAAAATATAACTTAAATATAAAAAAAAGTGAATTTAATTTTGAAAAATGTCTGTATATTTCTAAAAAAGTGGTTACAATTTGTGACTGCGAATTTTGAAAAAGAAATCTGAATCTTACTATTTTTCATAAACTCTGAAATTAATTTTGATAAAAACTTAAATTTTACTACGAGTTTTGAAAAAAAATTGATTTTGATTTTAAAAAACCTTATTTCAATTTAAAAAAAAATGTAAATGCAATTTGAAAATATATAACTAAAATCTAAGCGAAATTTATTTTGAAAAATATCTGTTTATTACTAAAAAAAAGTGGGTTTAGTTTTTGCAAAAAAAAAAAACAATATTTAGTTTTTATAAAATCTGCTAAATTATTTTGGAAAAAACTTCAGTTTGTGAATTTCGAAAAAAAAAAAGTAATCTCAGTTTTTGAAAAAAAAATTGAGTTTGAATTTAAAAACTTTATTTCAATTAAAAAAAATGTAAATGCAATTTGAAAATATATAACTTAAATCTAAAAAATATAATTTAATTTTGAAAAATATCTGTTTATTACTAAAAAAAAGTGGTTTTAATTTTTGAAAAAAAACAAAAAAAAAAGAGTTTAATTTTTATAAAATCTGCAATTAATTTTGCAAAAAACTTCAGTTTTACTACGAATTTTAAAAAAAAAATCTGAATAATAGGAATTTTTGAAAAAAAAAATTATTTAATTTTCATAAAATTTGTAATTACTATGTTATTATTTCACTCGGAAGTGAATCGCAGAACCTGTTTGATTGTAATGTAATTGCATTAACCTCAAATAAAGTTCTTACGTTTTCATCAACTCTATTCGTTTTTTTTTTTTTCGAATAATAATTTTTTTTTCAGCTCATCTGTAATTATGGAAGAGGAAGAACCGGTTACACTTTTAAAAAATTTGGAGGTTTTTAAAGTGCTGAAGATTAGCGTTAAATTTTGAGAGTTTTTTTAATATTATTTATTAGAGTAAAATACGTTTTTCGAACTTTTGTCTGTATGTTTGTACGGGCATCACACAAAAATCGCTGTACAGAATTGAACCTAATTTTCGACTATGTTTTTCTAGAGTCCAACTTAAGGTGGTTTTTGCAAGACAATACTTTTTTCCTGCTGCAAACAATATGATCGGAATAAAAGTTAGCTAAAAATAGTTTTTGTAGTCTCAATAATTTAATTTGTTATAGGCGAAATTATTTATTTCTTAGTGTATATACCAGCAACTAACAATGCTAGTTGTTGGTATAATGACGCATTTTTGAAGCAATTTTTGTTGTTGTATGAAATGTATTTTTGAGAAAAATTTGCCCACGCACCGCAGGACCCGACTTACAACGCAGGGAGAGAAGTTTTTGAAGAGATTTACTACCTAAAAAATTGCTTCAAAATGCCGTCGGTTCCAAGCGTCAGCATACCAACAACTAGCATTCTTGGTTGCTGGTATAACGCTAAGAAATTGTATATTGCTTAAAATAAATACTGAGCTACATATTTAGAAGTAATTGCATTACGCTTGAGCTGATTATATCACAAAATACAATGTCTGTTTTGAAAATGATGTAGATATATTATTAAAGAGGAAACGATATAAAAACTTTTATTTGAACGAAAAAAAAAAAAAAAAAAAAAAAAAAAAAAAAATGCAAACTCAATATGCAATTAGCTTTTATAAATATAAATTAAAATCATTCTTGTAAATAAAAGCATATAAACATGCAACAAACAACAATAAAAACGTAAATGAAGAAAACCATACCAAAAGATTAATAATAAATCGAAAACTACTGACAATAATGAGATTCAATTAAATAAAAATTAAATTTTTAAATAAAATATTGTACTTAATTACTTAATTATTGCATAGTTAAACATAAAATTATAGAATAAATTTTTTTGCTAGATTAATTACAAAAAAAAAATGCATTGCATATAAAATAATTAACTGCAGCTGTAAACAAAAATTCCTGAAAATTTTTCAAAAAAAAAAAAAAGTTTTAACGTAACTTTTACTAAATGAACATGATTATGGTAATTCCTAATTAACAATAGGCATGCATTTATTGCAACATACAATTAACGCTAAGCTGCATTATTAACAAAATAAACAAAATTCGTAAACAAAATGCAAAATTAATCTAATTATAATTGAATTATATGCGAAAAGGCTTGCGTAAAACCAACAAATTTCAATTACAATGCAATTATACTAAAACATACAGTTATTTAGCTATACATACATACGCATAATTAAACTAATATAAACGAATCTAATGCATTTATATGTACGTATGTGTATATGTGATTGTTTTTGTTTTTTTTTCGTTGTTGTTGTGTATGTAAATATGTGAAAAATATAATGAAAACAACTGCTTAACAAAGTAGGCCTATATATATATTTTATTGTTAAGCGACATGTTTAAACAAAATTTTTTGAATATGATACTATTGTAATATTTACATGCTTTGAAAGGAAATGAAAAAATAATAATGATGATGATGATGAAGTTAATAGATTATAAATAGCATTATGTTAAGTTTATATTTATATTTACTTAAATGTATGTACAGTGGCGTGCAAAAAAATGGCAGCGAAATTTAAATTTTTTTTTTGCTAACTATAATTATTTATTTGTTTCTAAAAACAAACAAAAAAAAATTCGAGTGCTCACAAAAATTTCGAATTTTAAAGTTTTTTAGTGAAAAAAGGACGTGCGGCACTCGGGTACTGCCGCGGTAAAGCTATTGCATATCACTTTTTATCAACTTATGCAATTATAATATTTATGAAAACTCAATGAGCATACTTATGACTTTATAGCAGTACAGCCTTAACCTGTTAACAGTATAGCCTATACAGCTGCTGCTAATATCAGTATAACGTCACACTGTTAGCCTAAATGTAGGCAACGCTTACAGATCCAATTTTAATGTAACGTAATGTACAGCTCCTATTTTATATAATCGGGCTGCTGCTAACAATAGTACATCGTCATACGCCTAAATGTAGGCAACGCTTATATTTATTTTTGTCAAGTTATGTTGCTAACGCCGAACCTTTTAACATTGGAAAAAGTCCGTTACGAACTTTTTTAAACATAAACATTTTTTTCAATTCACTCCCACCGCCAATGCCTGCGATAAAATCTATGCAATAGCTTAAAAAATGTTTCCCAGTCTAATTCCAGTTGAAGAAGAAGAATCGGTTAAACTGTAAAAAAGTAGTAGCTTCAAGTTGAATTTTGAGGTCTCTTTAAAATTTTATTTATTATAGCAGGTAAAAGAAGCCAAACCAACTGTTTCTCGAATTTCTGTTTGTCTGTCTTTTTGTTTGTTCGCTCATCACTCGAAATTCGCCGCATAGAATTGTATGCGATTCGCTCTCATGCGTTGCTTGATGTGCAATTTAAGGTTTAAACACCATATATTCCAGGGATATATATATGAAAACGTAGGGTCTTTGAGTGAAGAATTCGTTAAAAACCTACTGTCCGGATTTTCTACAAATTTTTAATTTTTTCCCGCTAGATGTCGCTGGGATCTCTATATTTGTAAAATCCATATTTATAACTTGACTCACTTGGTTTTTGGCCCTTAAGCTTGATAGGAAATCAAAAGCTCTTACAGAATAAACCGCTAGGTGGCGCTGCAGTCGATATATTAAAAGCCGTCCAGTTTTTAAAATTTCGCAGACAAAACCGCTGCTAGTATCTAATATGTATTGATATTAGCCTGTTCCAATTCCATACTAGCAGCGGCTGCGAAATTTTAAAAACTGGGCGGGTTTTTAATATATCGACTGCAGCGCCATCTAGCGTTTTTTTCTTGTAAGAGCTTTTGATTGCCTACCAAGCTTAAGGGCCAAAAACCAAGTGAATCAAGTCATAAATATGGATTTTGCAAATATAGCGACCCCATCGCCATCTAGCGTGGGAAAATGAATATAAAATTTGTAGAAACCCCGTTCAATAGCTTTTCAATCAATTCCTCACACAATTCGATATTCATAAAAGATATTATTCAAAAAAGTATTTATTAAAGCTACAGAAGACAAAACACTAGATTTTGGAATTTTTTGTCAGTCCGTCAGTATCTACACATGTTTGTACGCGCATCATTTAATAACCACTGCATACAATGGAATGCAATTTTCTTCGATGCATTTCAAGTGGTTCAACATAAAGTTTAGTACCAATTTTACCGCAAAGATATATCTTATTCGTGATGAACACAGTGGTGGCAATAAAAGTTGGCTCAAAATGCTTTCATACTATTCAATTAAATTGCAACAAGCATAAAAGCAATTGTCTGCAATGTATTTCAAGATGTTCGACTTAAATCTTAGGACCCATTTGATCGCAAGGTATTTACTAGATGTACACAGTGGTGGCAATAAAATTTAACTCAAAATAGTTTTGTACTTTAAAAAAAAATGTCAACAGGCAATTATATATATTAGCGAGGAAATCATATTTATTATTTCAAAAGCCAAAGGAGTTTTTTAACGAAATTTTGTTCGTCTGTCTGTGTGTTTGTATGCGCATCATTTGAATCCTGCTGCATGCAAATAAATGCAATTTTCTCCAATGTATTTCTAGATGTTCAACTTAAGATTTATAGTCCATTTTGTGTCAAGGAAATATTTTATTCCCGGAGTACACAGTGGTGGCAATAAAAGTTGACTTAAAATATTTGTATACTTTTAAATAAAATTCCAAAAGGCAATTATTATGTACTACTAAATCTTTAGCTTGAAGTATAGACTTCAATTCATCACGCGGCAATTCACTGTGTATTTATTGCATTTTGGTTTGGAGCTCCTCATTTTATTGATTCTGTATACAGTGGTGGCAATAAAATTTTTATTGTTACTAAAAATATTTTTTAGCTTTCATATTTTCATCCCTCAAATGCAAAATTATGAAAAAAGAAATAAGTGTTCCTTTAAAAAAAAAAAAATTTTAAGAAATAAGTGTTCCTTTAAAAAAAAAAAATTTTAAATTTCGTTGCCATTTTTTCGCACGCCACTGTATATCTACATGCAAAGCAAAACTAATAACTATATAAATAAGTTAAAAACATGCATAAAACAATAAAAAAAAATGCATTAAATGTTATGCCTGACTATTATGAATTAAAAGCACTAATATTCTACACCAACTGATTTGTTTTCTCAATGCTTTTGAACGCATTTATTTTTTTTTTCTAAGGCGCGTGACTTCATACACTGCCGCAACAATTGTATAAACTGATTATTAAAAATTTTTAAAAAAATTAAATACTCCGATTAAAGAGATTAATTCATGCAGCAATACAAAAAACTGATTCCCATCACAAATTTGCCAAAAAAAAAATGATCAAAATAAAAAATTTTGTTCAACGAATCTCACAAACGAAAAACTGACAATGTATTATGTACAACGCATTTCCACACAAAAATAATTGTGCTTGCATGTTTTGTAAAAAAAATTTAAGCTTTTGCCAATTTTAAAAGCGTAAAACAACGACTCTCAACACAAAGCAACACTCATTCGAAAGCCTTTAAATATGCAACGCTTTTTACACGCACACACACACACAGACGCACACATACCATAAAAACTTACTTAGTTATATTTATATTTTAACAGTAAAGTTTACACAAAATTTGTTTGATTTAAGTAATTTTACTTTTGTTGGCTTTAATTTTAGTTCTTTTTTTATTTTATTACAATAAAAAGTTATTTAACCACACATTTTGAATTAAAAGTTGTTTTTATTTATGGATTTTAGTTTTCACGTAAGCACCAAAGTATACACTTTTTTTATGTTAGAAAAAATTATTTTTAATTTATTTAAGTATTTTATATTCACTTTAGTTTTTATTTCAACGAAAAATGTTGATTTTTCACTGCTACTAAAAGCTTTTCCCACAAAAAAGCTCTAAAAGAATATCCGTTGCGCCTAAAAGCACTCAACATTAAGTACTATATATGTACATGCTGGCTTGAATAAGGTATGAGCAGCAGGAAAGCCCATCGCACAATTTCCCTGTCCCATAATGGATAGATATTCAGGGCAATTCTAAAAAAAATTCCGCACGGATTTTGTTCCCACTCCCAAAAATTATTTACTAATTTAATGACTTAAATTAAATTTAAAATTCGCAATATCATGTCAATAGCTACAACAAATGATTTCCAATACTTGAAATTTTCCCTAGAGAAAGGAATTTAAGGAATTTTTGCAAAAAAAACAAAATTCCTAGGGAGAAAAATTTCGGGAGAATATTTATAATTGCCCTGACTGCTTTACAGTGGGCGCTAAAGTAGCAGCTTGCCATAAAAATTGAAATCCTTAAAAACTACAGAACCGACTTCAACTACCAAATTTTTCAAGTTCAAACTTTGGACAAGTTCTCTTAACTAGAGCTCGGAAAATATGTCAAAATCAAACGCCTAAAATTATGCTAACATAATTGTCACAGTTTACTAAATTTTTTTTTTAATAAATTTACAAAGTTTTTTTCAGGCGCTGGATTTGACCGAATTTTTCCATTTTTACTGTTGACATAGGCTCTCTTTTATCACGCTAGATGGCGTTGTGGTCGCTATATTTGCAAAATTCGTTTTTATGATCGAATTTTGTTCAGTTTTGTTACAAAAAAGAAACCCGCTAGATGGCGCTGAGGTCAAGATTTTGTTTTTACTACCCTATTGACTTCATAATTTAGACGAGAATTTTAAATAAATTCGAAGGAGCAATTTTATATTTTCCAATAAGTTCCGGAGGAGACCTCAAATGGTTCATGGTGCATTTGGTAGTTTGACCTTTTTTAAATTTTTCAATTTTATTTTTCATATTTTTAGTATTTATTTAGATATTATTTATTTAAAACTCACAAACACCCCTAAAATACAAAAAAAAATACATTTATATCGAAAATCAGAACACATACACTTGTTGAACTGATAAAATAGTCTTTAAGAAAAACCAAAACCAAACAAAAGCGAGATAATGCTTTATCAAACAAAAACTGCATACTTATGTATAACGCAATTATTTGCTTACTCCTTTTAAAAAGTTTCGTCAAGACAATATATTTTCTGCAGATAAAGAAAGGCAGCTCAAGAACAAAAACTGAAATAATGAAAAAATATGTTTTTGATAGCATACTTTCAGGCGTTTATTTTTTGTATAGGTACGAATTAAGTAGGTAAAGAGATGTGTTAAAAATATGTTAACGCTTCTGCATATGAATACAACTACAACACTGAGCTACCATGAACGAATTACCGCCGGATACAAGTTAATCCCAGTGAAAAAAATCAGCAACTATGAGATGGTTAGTAATACAATTTAAAGAGGTTGTCGGTGTTTTATGATTACAAATACTCCTCATGTGATATTTGTTTTAGGCACTTTACATTAAAACGTTTACATTGTTACTCCCTTCAGGATAAAATTCAACCAACTGCCTAACAAAAGTCAACTAGAATATTAAAAAAAAAGCCTAATAGGACTAGGTGGCAACCCTTAGTGGTAAAAATTACTCCTTAAATGTTTTTGTTAAAATACTATTTGAAATACCTTTCTCTTGATGCCTATATTAGCATGCCTAACTAAATTTTTTTAAATATCAGTTAAGTAGAAACCCTCTAAATACCACCTAAGTGGCAGCCTCTTCTACCTTTACAGCTATGATATCCAAGTTAAGAATTGAATAATTCACATCTTATCAAAGTAGTCAATTAGTATATGTATTCGATGCTTGGAAAAGGACTTTTCTTCAAAAGGCATCTGACTTTAAAATTTTAGTAAATAAAAATAAGTGATTTTTTTTTAATCTGGCAACCTTTTTCACATAAACAAGTGTTTACAGCACATATGCAGGGGAAATTGTAAAATTTCACGTTCAACTGTAGAAAATAAAATAATAAAAGTAATAATGCATCTAAAGTAATTTTTAAGATGAGTTGGTAACCCTATTCATTTGAAAATAACTCAATTTGGTACTTTACTTTTTAAAATTCATTTAGTTTCGGTTAGCTCATTTAAAAGCTTTTATTTCTTGTAGCTGAACTAGATGTTTAAGTACTATAAAAATTAAGAAATAGATCTGCGGCACATAAAAACCGCCCATTCAATTTGTTTCAATCTGGCAACTCTTTTCTTACCATTTATCTTCAATATCGGATAGGTGGCAACTCTAACTAGATATATTTTTTATTGCACTACGACGTAAAATGCCTTTCGGTTGATAAACCCACTGGCATGTTCAACATATTCTTCAAAAAATTCTAATAGATGGCAACCTTGTAAAAACTTTCTATGTGGCAACACTTAAAGAGGGAAGAGTTTGCAATTTTACATATTAGTTACATTCAAAAGTTGATCTAAATGGGTAAAGTCTTTTTCGAGATAGTAACAGATACATATATAAAATAATAAATATAACCAGATTAGGTGGCAACTCTAACCAAACAAAATTTTATTAAGGTACGGCATAAAGTGCTTTTTGACTTATAACTTATAATGACATATCTCACATAATAATGAAACAAAATTCAATTAAGTGGCAACCTTGTGCCACGAATGTAGGTTTTATGCTTACCTGCATCCGTATGGGATGACCGTTTAAAATAATGTACACGTAAATGTTAATTATATGAACTGGCTTTAATTATAAAAAGTTTGAATATTTTGAAGTATTGAGAAATTTAGAAAAATTATTTTACATTACACGAATTGCATTTTTGGTTTTTTTTTGGCCCGATCGCGTTGTTCGCTCGTATTTTACTCACAGACTGACTCTCGTTGCAATTTCTCTATGCGTGTGTTGTTCAAATGTCGCAGGGTTGCATTTATTGGTAGTATTTGCAAGGTTGCTTTGCGTAAGTGATGTGAGAACAGGTGTGACAACTCGGCCTTTCCTGACCTAAATCGTCTCGATTTCGTCGTCGGATTCTAGTTCGGGACTGTTACTACACCATGGCTTTATCTTGTCGGAGGCGTAGACAGAACTAAACTTTTTGTTGGTAACCTGATACCCTGGTATGTCTTCTAACAAATACCGATCGTTACCCAGAACTTTGCGGACAATGTACGGTCCACGGTATTTGGGTTCGAGTTTGCGTGATTCACCCGTAGAAGCTGGCTCATTTTCAATGACAACTAAGTCTTCTTCGGAGTATGTTTTTGGTTGCTGATGTCGTTTGTCAAATCGTTTCTTCCATTTTTCGCGTTCTTTTTCAATGTTAATAACAGCTTGACTACGTTTTTCGGCGGAATTTAGCTCAGAATTTTCGTCTTCGATATCGTCATTAACAGCGACAATAAGTTGGTTGGTTACTAAATCACGTAGTTGGAAGTCAAAAACAAGTTCGTTTGGACTGAATTTGGTAGTTGCGTTTCGACGGGAATTAACAGACCATTGGAGATCTCTGAGAATAAGATCCCAATCTTTCGGGTTGTCGGTTGTTGTGCGTAGATATGATAAGATACTCTGATTGGCGCGTTCTACTTGGCCATTTGCGCGCGGCGTTCGTACTGCTGTTTTCGTATGTTGTATGTTATTGTCGTTACAATATTCTTCGAATGATTTCGATGTGAAAGACGTACCTCTATCGGTGACTATCTGCGATGGTAAACCAAAATACGATGATATTTCATTAAGCGCTTTTATGACATGAATGGTCTTGGTATCGCGCACGGCTTTAACTATGAGAAACTTACTAAAAGCATCGGATATCGCAAGGACATGAAAATTGCCCCGTTTGCTGCGCGGAAATGGACCCATGTGATCCAGATGTATGCGATAGAATGGAATGGGTTTAACTGAGTCAAAATGGAGGCTACCCTCAGTTTTACCCGTACGTTGCGTTTGATAACAACACCTAATACATGCTGCTATGTAGCTTTTAACGAATCGTCTCATATTCGGAAACCAATACGTTTTTTTGATTCGTTCAAGTGTTTTATCTAAAGCTGTGTGCCCAGCTTGGTCGTGGCAGAATTCTACAATACGCCAGCGTACACCCTTTGGCACAACAAACTTCAGACCGTCAGTTTCTTTGCGATACAATCTATGATTGCGTAGTTGGTATTCGGATTTTATTACTTGTTCTTGTGGGGATTTTGAGTTACCCTTTACAACATTAATGATATCTCGAAGTTTCTCGTCCTGGAGTTGCATAGTAAGTAGCCAATCGTTGATGTCGGTCATTACATTCATTACAAAACCGGCTGGTTCGACATCTTTTGCAGGTTGGTCTGGTGCTCGACTTAGTGCATCGACATGTTGTAAACGATTGGCGGAGCGATGTATACATTCGAAGTCGTACTCGAGAAGTTTGAGCCACCAGCGTGAAATTTTAGTTTTAAGTTCTTTGTGGTTTTTGACGTGTGCGATAGCGGAGCAGTCTGTAACAAGACGAAACTGCTTACCCAGTATGTAGGTTCTAAAACGTTCTAGTGTTTCTACAACAGCGAGGACTTCAAGTTCATAGCTGTGGTAGCGACTCTCTGTCTCAGTGCAATGACGACTGTAATAACAGACGGGTCGCCATTCATTGCCGTCAACGGATTGCAGGAGCACACCCGCCAAACCATAACTGCTGGCATCAGTGTGCACCTCGTGCTGGGCGTTGATGTCATAAAGTACGAGAACAGGGTCATTGGTAAGGACGCTGATCAGGGTTTCAAACGAACTTTGCTGTTCTGCACCCCACATGAAATTTGTTTGGCTTTCTTTTGTTAAAAGTTTTGTCAAAGGCTTGGAAATCAGAGAGTAGTCTCTAACAAATTTTCTAAAAAACCCTGTCAGGCCTAAAAATCTTCTTACCTCGGTTGCGGTTGTTGGTGTCGGAAAATTTTTGATGGCGGTTACCTTTTGTTCACCAGGAGTAATACCTTTTTCGTTGATGATGTGTCCCAGATGATCGATTTTGGTTGCTAGAAATTTACACTTATCGGCACGTAGTGTTAGTCCGGCTTCTTTAAGAAGTTTGAAAAACCGTTCGAGGCGCAATAGTCCTTCTTTAATCGTTTTACTTGGTATGATAATATCGTCCAAATATATAAGTACTTCACCATGATTCATTTTCGACGCGATTTTGTTCATTATGCTTTGGAATGTAGCAGGCGCGTTAACCAAACCGAAAGGCATGCGATTAAACTCGAAGTGACCATCCGAGGTTACGAACGCGGTAAATTGTTTTGAACTTTCATCGATCTCGATTTGGTGGTACCCCATACGTAGGTCAAGCGTAGTGAAAAATTTATTACCGGCGAGTTGCGCGAATTGCTCTTCCATGTTCGGCATGGGAAAAGGTTGTTTTGCTATTATTTTGTTTACACAGCGATAATCTATACAAAGACGATGTTCTTTGTTTTTCTTTTCAACTAAGACCACAGGAGACGAGTACGCAGACTCACTGGGTCGAATAATGTCATTTTCAAGCAACTCGGTTACGATACGCGATACGATTGGTCTTTTAGCAAACGGAATACGATACGGCTTAAGTTGAATTGGTATGTTAGATGTTAACTCGATTTTCATTTTGGCTAGACTACACTTGCCAATCTCGGCTATATTATTCGCGAAAAGTTCACGGTATTCGTTCATAATATTTTCGAACTGGTTGTTTTCGGTTTCGTTTAAACCTTGAGGCGCGCATATATTTCGGATTTGTTCAACACGACATTTTTCATTTTCAATAACAAGCCGCGTATCTGAGCCACACAGTACATCCTTACCGAGGAGTACGTTTTCGCAAATCAGCTCATCGCTGACAACAACCATATCTGTGGGAATCTTGTTATTATCAAGCGTTAATAATACGTTTATGATACGTGTTGATACATATTCACCACCCCCGAAACCACGTAATACAGTCATATCGTTTCTAAAATTACCAATTTTTTCCGAAAACGTTTTACGCACGAGTGTACGCGTACTACCGGGATCAACAAATGCGTTTGTAGTATGTCCGTTTACGTTTATTATCTTCGTTATACCGTAGGAAGTATTAGCAATTTTCGGCGCCACCGTATTTTGTATTGTGTTCACATTGTTTTTCTTAATGTTAGGACACTCTTCGGTTTTATGAGTGGTTCGTTGACACTTTGAGCACCTAGCTTTCTTTTGCGGTTCTGGGCAGTTAATAGCAAAATGCCCCATTTTGGTGCAGTTATAACACTTCACATTGTTTGCTGGGTTCACTTCTTTCACACTTGTCGGTTTTTGCACAGATTTTTCATTTAGTGGAACTGTTTTCGCGGCGGAGTAGCCCGATTTTTTGTTTTGGCCTACATCATTGTACAGACTGTAACTCATTATATCTTTTAATAAGTCTTGACATTGTACGTATTCGTTAGATATCTTTCGTTTTAAATCATTATCATTGACACCATTTACGATGTGTCGCGCGATACTAGCCTCTGGTAACCCACCTTTGTTACCCAACGCTAGCATTCGATAAAAATATTCTACCGGCGTTTCATTGTATTGACGTTTGGTACGCGAGAGTTTAATATGCACATCGGCATCGTTTACAAAGCTCGGAAAGTCGTTCAGAAATTTTCTTACAAATTGAGCCCAATTCACAAACACGCATTGTTGTGAATCAGCCCAAAGTTTCGCGGAACCTTTTAGTTTTTGTTGCACAGCGATAATTACCACACTTTCTTGCCAACCATATGCACTTTTCAACATTTCGACCCGTTGTACAAATTGCACGGAATTCAACGAGAATTCGCTTGTTGGGTTATACTCCGGCAATAACTCAACAATATTTTTAATTGTATGACACGACGAGTGGGTGTATTCGTTATGATATGGAAACGGAACACTTGTTGGATTGGGACCACTATTTCTTATTGGAACAGTTGGATTATGCGATATTGGTATGTTATGAACATTTTGTGTATTTACTCTTTGCCATTGCGGAGCAAAATTCACTCGCGGAGTTGTTGTGGTTGTCGCGTAAGGTTGCATGTTAACATTTGTATACATTGGTTGTATCGGAGACGACGCGATTGTTGGTTCAAAATTTGGCACACACGTTGAGACTGGCACTTGGGCACTCGCGCACGTAGTTGTTTGTGATTGTATAAAACGCTCAATTGTTTTTTCAAGCGCTGTTAGACGCTGAACCATTGTTTGGTCATGCTCACTCTCACTCTCACTCGCATTTTCGAAATGCTCATTTATTCGTTGGATGAGTTGGTTTTTATTACCAGACGTAGGTAAACCAGCATCCTTACATTGTTTCTTTAAATCTTTGAGTGTCGTTTTACTAAACATTTTGTTTCGTTGTTTTGAGTGTAATATATAAACTCAAGAATCACAAGCGCGATAGATTATTTGAGTGACATTATACTTGAGACGAAGTTTATATGATTGAACGAGGAACTATGAGCGAGACTCGACACGTACGAGTTAGCCAACGAACATTGAGTTGCACGAAGTTATTTAAACTAACCGAAACGAATATTTATATGAGCGTGTGTGTATGTAGCAATGTACATATATTAAACGAAAGCGCTGCGTGGCTACAAAATTTGAATCCAAACCGTTGAGCTCAGCGACAAAGCGTATGTCTACTGGGGCTCCACTGTTCACGCTTTTGAGGTTAGGTTAACTTGCAACGCGTATGCAAACCTAAACGTTTATAAGCGTACAATTGACAAACTAGGTATGCCTTTTCCCTCAGGATTTCACAAATCTGCACATTTGTATCGTTTTCTTTTTCATTTCACTGTTCATTTTAAACACGCACTTTTTCGTTCGCAGAATTAGACACTGAGCACGTCCTACTTCTGAACTGCCACGAATGTAGGTTTTATGCTTACCTGCATCCGTATGGGATGACCGTTTAAAATAATGTACACGTAAATGTTAATTATATGAACTGGCTTTAATTATAAAAAGTTTGAATATTTTGAAGTATTGAGAAATTTAGAAAAATTATTTTACATTACACGAATTGCATTTTTGGTTTTTTTTGGCCCGATCGCGTTGTTCGCTCGTATTTTACTCACAGACTGACTCTCGTTGCAATTTCTCTATGCGTGTGTTGTTCAAATGTCGCAGGGTTGCATTTATTGGTAGTATTTGCAAGGTTGCTTTGCGTAAGTGATGTGAGAACAGGTGTGACACTTGTAAAAACATTCTATGTGGCAACATCTCCAATCAAATTTAACCAGAGATGACATATAATCGTGGCATTCTGCTTTTTACGCAATTTTTTAAATAATGCTCACATTAAAAGCTTTTACCCACTGGGATAAAATAAAAGCTTTCATACACAAATGTCGAAATATAATAACGAGAAACTAAAATGAAAATAACAAGTATGTAGCAACAAATTAAAGACAACAGATAGCATATGCAGTAGCTACAAAAAAAAAAAATAAAAAAAAAAAAAACAAAAAACAACCGTCAACATAAATTTTTTTACCAACTCATAAAATTGCATTAACATTAATGCCACAGCATGTGGCAATGACAAATATACATTGTCACATACGCACAGCCACACATACATACATATATGCAATTTACAGATAAAACACGTTATAATTTATGCATTTGTATGCGTTGAATTTTATGCCGTCTCTGCTTGTGCGCCTATATGTATGCACTTAGCACACTTTTAACACATTTATACCCCATACGAATGCGATTAGATTGTAGAATAATTTGCCTTTGAGTTTGAACTAACGCTAAGATTTGAAATTGGGGTAGAGACTTAAAGTTCCAACTCAACTCATGAGTATTTTTAACAAAAAATAAAATTTTAATTTTTAGAGGCACGTCTTTGACTTCCATGATCTACATTCAAAAAAAAACAGCTTATGCAATTATCATATTTATGAAAACTTAATGAGCATATTTATGACTTTACAGCAGTACAACCTTAACCTGTTAACAGTATAGCCTAAAAATAGTCAACAACCTATTTTATGTAGTGTACAGCTCCAATTTTATGTAATCGGCCTGCTGCTAACATCAGTACAACGTCATACTGTTAGTATACTGTTAGTAGTATAGCCTAAATGTAGGCAACGCTTACAGATCCAATTTTAATCGAATGTAATGTACAGCTCCAATTTTATGTAATCGGCCTGCTGCTAACATCAGTACAACGTCTCGCGCCTCAATGTAGGCAACGCTTATATTTATTTTTGTCAAGTTATGTTGCTAACGCCGAACCTTTTAACATTGAAAAAAGTCCGTTACGAACTTTTTTAACATTAACATTTTTTTAATTTACTCCCACCACCAAGACCTGCGATAAAATCTATGCAATAGCTTACAAATTTTTTAAATAAATCTTAAAGGGACCTTTGGCTTCCTAGCTCAACAACAAAAATGGGTCTATACAAATAAGAGCCACCCTAACACACATATTCTATGTTGTTCACTAGCATGTTGCTCGTACACACACAAGTACATACGTACAAGCCTATCTCGTTCAATTATCTTGTGAGCAATTTATCTCATTTGCGGTTGAATTATTTCCGCTACCTCCCATTAAACTTTACTCTGGCATATTTCTCTGCGCCCACCCAACCAGCCAGCCAGCCAGCCTCCATCCAATTACGCAACTACTCGTACTAGTAAATTACCAAACGAAAATAAATTCCTTTTGTTTTCATATTCTTCATATAAGTAGGCAGTATACGTATATACATAAGTCTTAATTTAGTGTTTTTTTCACAGTTTTTACTTTCGGTTTATAAACCAATAACAGGCTCAACTTAAGCTTAAGCTCAATAATAAGAAAGAAATTGTGTCAAGTTAAAGCTGTGCATAAAAATGTGTCTGTGTGTGTGTGTGTGTGAGTAAAGCACACAATCAACCGCAGATATTCTTATGCATGATAAATTTATTATTTGCTTAATGTGATTTCTTGACTGTAAAGCCCACAAAAAATGGAAACTGAGCTAATGGAAAAATTAAAAAAAAAAATCGATTTCTGTTAAAACTGAAGGAAGTATGTAAGTGTGTGGGGAAATTAACTTTACTTGTCCTTCAATTAAGCTCATTTGAAGCTTTTATGTGCTGGGAATGGGTTTTGTTGACCTACAAAGCGGAAAAGCTAAATAATCCTAAAAAATCACAAAAAAAGGAAAAGTGGCTTTTAGAAGTTTTCAATTTTTAACTACAGGGTGAAGATAGACAATTTAATGCCTCAATACTTTACGTCATACTTTACGGAGATACGTCTGCAAAGCCTGATAAACGATGCTCTTACATTTGTCACCACATTTTTTAAATTTCACAAAATTTAGAGGAATTAAATTTTTAAAATCTGGCAACTCTTTTCATCAAAAACAAATTTTACAGCACATTTTCTGCAAATGTTCTTAAATTTCAACCTCAATTTTAGAAAACTATGTAATAAAAGTAGTGGTGTATCTCAGTTGACTTTTGTAAGCAGTTGGCAACCCTTTTCATAAAAAAAATCGCAAAATTTGGCACTTTTTTAAAAATCAAATTAATAATATAATATAATTCTTTTTCAAATCCTAATCAGCGTCCGTTAACGTTCTTTTTTTTAGCATGTATTTTTCGAAAATTTCGAGAAGTTTGAAATTCTCAAAAATCTGGCAACACTTTTCACAAAAAATTTAATTTTAACGATAAAAATGCAGGGAAGGCTCTTTAATTTTTATTTTAAGCTTTAAAAAAATAAACAATGAAAGTAATAGTACACCGAAATTAAGATTTTTGAGCAGTTGGCACCCTTCTTCATTTAAAAAGTTGCCCCATCTGACACCTTATTTTTTTAAATACTTTAGTTTCAAGCAGCCCATTTAAAAATGTATCGTTGCTTGAGGCATAACTAGATGGACAAAGACTATAGAAACAGTGAAAGGAGTGTCTAACGCCCTTTCATTTGACACCTCATTTTTTAAATATTAGGGCCATTTTTTTTAATCTGGCAACTCTTCAAAAAAAAAAAGTTTAATTACACCGGAACAAAGACTGCTTAAATATAGAAAGGAGTATCCGACGCACCAAATAGCTTCCTTTCATTTGACACCTCATTTTTTAAATATAAAGGAAATTTTTTTTTTCAATCTGGCAACTCTTTTCATAAAAAAATTGTAATTGCAGAGGAAAAGCGGTTTTATTATCTCTATTATTGAGAATAAAACCAAACTACTAAGGGTGCATTTTAATGAAACTTTTTGAACAGCTGGCAACCCTGTTCAAAAAAAATTCGCTCGATGCGGTACAAAATTTTTGGCAATCAAACTATAATTCAAATCGGAAAATATTTTTGAGTCAAAATTCGAAAAAAAGGAAAAAGTCCTTTCTGTGACTTAATTAAATATAAATATCTGGCAACTCTCTCCATAAAATAAATTATGTGGCACATATGATGATAAAATTCTTCGAATTTACTTCTGCTATAGAGAGTTAAAATATTCATATTAAAGTTTAAACAGTTGCCAACCACAGTTTAACACAGAAATTTGAGGTTTAATATCTAAAGGGTTGCCACCTATTTCCAAAAAAAAAACAATTTTGCCCTACTGCCAGTTTGACTCACTAATTTTTGGCTTAATTTTAAAGATTTT
>CAXKVI010000001.1:174590773-174610773 GCA_964058755.1 Campiglossa producta | reverse complement strand
TACAAATTTTTGAAATCGGTTGATTAGCTCACGCGTGATATCAAAATATATGAAAGTAACCAAAATAAATTTAAAAAAAAGAAAAAAACGCCATTCGTTTTTTTTTTTTAGCCTTTGATATGCAATTTATCTAATCTAAAATCTCTGATCCAAAAAAGGGTTCTTAGTTTATAAGCTGATTTCTAATGAAGAAAATTAGGTAAAAAAGTTTAAAAAAAAATCTCCAAAAGACCCCTGGATCAAGTCCCAGTTAGAGGTGATGATCAATTTCTAACAATACAATACAAGGCGGTTTAACGAGATCCTTCAACAAGATCGAAATTTCAATCATCTTAGTTGCTATTGCTTAAATCATTTAAATAAATTGAAATTTGCCCCATCAAAGGTATCAAACAAAATTCATTTTACGTCGTATTTCAACGAAAATATTTCAGGGTGGGGCTACCACCTTATCGTATGATAATGTTGCTACTAAGGTTATTTTTACAGGGTTGCTACCTATCTAATTTTTTACCCGTATCAAGCTAAAGATAACTTAAGTGGAATTTTGGAGGAAATATTTCTCAGTAGAGTTGCCAGCTGGCGTTGCCACATATTCCTCATATTTAAGTTTTAATTATTCTCAATTAAAAAATTGCGTTTCTACCACAACTGCGGCAATATATTTGGTGTTTTTTCTTAACAAATACTTCAGTGATTATAAAACAAGCCGGGGTCGAATTATGAAATGTTGAAGGTAATTAAATTTTTTTTATGAGAATTTCGAAATAAAAATTTTTTGTTTGACATCAAGTACACACAAGCTTATGTAGGGCGGTTATCTAACTGAGCTGTTAAATGTATAAATTATATAATTACATGAACTCCCCGCACTGTCAATTTGTTTGTCAACAGGTGCCGAAATAGATGAGCGCAGTTATCGGTATCTGTTTTGTAGTTAGTCTAATGCTATGCGGTGTGTTTATAATGTGAAGCATTTCCAGTGTACATCTCTTGCTGTAGTGCTGTTCTTTTTGTAGTAGCCAAACAGTAGGTCGTTAATGCTGTTTTAGCAAGATCGGACCTATATTAGATATAGCTCTCATACAATCGATTGTTCCGATAAACTGATTTTGAGCTATAACTCCCGTAATTAAAGAGGTAGGAAAGTAAAATTTTGCACGAATTACTTTTTTTATATAAGAAATGTCGGTGTTGAAAATCATCGAGATGGGATAAATATTTCACATAGCCCCCATACAATTGATTGTTCCGATAAACGGATTTTGGTAGATAACTCCTGTAATTAAACACGTAGGAACGTGAAATTTTGTAAGAGTTTCTCTTTTTATACGTGCAATAGCGATGTTGAAAATCATCGAGATGGGATAAATATTTCACATAGCCCCCTTAAAATCGATTGTTCCGATAAACGGATTTCGGTAGATAACTCCTGTAATTATATAGGTAGGAAATTTAAATTTCGTAACAATTTCTCTTTTATAATGTGGAATGACGATGTCAAAAATCAATGAGATTGGACCAATATAACACATCGCCCCCATATAATCGATAGTTCCGATAATTTCGGTATGAGCTAAAGTTAAATTGAAACACGCTGTACTGGGGATCGAACAGTGAAAATCATGACGCTTATTCATGAAAGGTATATAGCCCTCGAACACAGCTTTCCTTACTTGTTTTTAATTAACTTTTTTAAATTTTTTTTATTTTATTATTTTTTATTCTATTATTATTTTTTTTATGTTTTTTAATTTCATTTTATTTTGTTTGCCTTATTTAATTTTTTATTTAATTTTTTATTTAATTTTTTTTGTCGATTTTTTTATGCTAAAATTAATTAAAAGTCAGAGCAATTTTCTACAGTGAAGAAAAATACTTAGCAAATTACACTGCACAAAACGGCTTCTGAAGCTTTTCGGTCTCTGAAGTCAGATTTTTCGGGTCATCCTACGTTTTCTCTCCATAGGGTGGTTTGTAAAAGGATTTGCAGCTGTAATCAATTAATCGCACATCCCTAGTTCTTTGGCATACGATTCGACTAACCTGACCTCGCCATCGTAGTTGCTGTATTGAAATTAGAGGCTGTAATCTTTTGGTGAGTAGCTAGTGGGTGTATGATAGTTTTTTGGCTAAGCCGTGGTAGCAGCTTTTAAAAGCTCTCACAGAGCTTAGAACGTCTTCAAACTGTTTCTCCGGTTGTGGTAACACAAAAAAAATATTAAAGGGAAAAGTTTTACTTTGCAAAACTACTGCAAGAAAATTACATTGAAATTGCTACAGTCATACATATTTTTGAAAATATTGTGCTTGGTGTTTGAGTTTTGGGCTATGTGCACATATGTGACCATCACTGGTATACGTGATGCTGCTTTGTTTTTGTTGCTATGCATAGAGATGTTATGCGGATATTTTATAAGATACTCTCATTTAAAAAATATTACCTATTAAAAATTTAAAAATTTCAGCTTTTTTTCAACTAAACAATAACAATAACACGCATTTAACAGCTGCTGCTCTTCAAAACATGACAGCTCTTCAACTGACTTTACAACTTTTTACACACTTTATAGCTAATTTATGGACAGTGAGTACTAAAGAGTACTAATATAAAACACAAATTTACAATAACAACAAATAACAAAGAAAAATACTTCAAAAATATTTTAAACAATTTTTTCCTTTAATACATACGTACGTATCAAAAACAATGCCAATTACATTTTTTTATATATATTTTATTTCATTTTAGTGTGTACAAGATATTTTATTTAAAAATTTATTTTATGAAAAAAAAAATTTGTTTTATTTTTTAATTTCACCTTTCACTGATTGATGCCGTTTTTAACTCTCTTTATGCAATATGATATGTTTTTTTTTTTTCTTTTCATTACACTGTGCAACAATTTAAGATTCGCTATCTGGTCGCGCAATAATTCCAACTCTGGATGAAAGCCACACATTTTATTCGAAATTTTACAAATAAAAAGTTACAAAAAATACCACTTTTTAGGAGGGTTAAAATTTTCACAAAATCGATATGTCGTGAAATTTTTAAGTTTTTTCTGATTGGTTGTGAGTCCTTCACACAGAGTTGAAATTATTTCCTACCCACAAAAAAAAAATTTGTTGCATAGTGTTACCTATCAATCATTTTATGTATTTATTTATAAAAAATTGTTTACCTTTTTACAATCATTGCATAACATATCGATTTGAAATGCTTTAGGTTACTCCTTTCATGCATTTTGTACATTTTAGCGAAGCATTGAAAAATCCCATTACATAAGTCCCCATATTTTGTGTACTAATTTGCGTGAATACCCCATCATGCCCACGACAAATATTTTCTAAAGCCCAGTATGCATTAGGTAACATTATCACGAAAGAGTTCATTTCTTTTTTTAACTTTTTTCACACTTTTTTGAATAGCAATCATAAACTAGGGATGGAAAACTGTCGATTGTCTTAACTATCGATATTTTTTACTAAATTTATAAATATTATCGATATTATCGAGAATTTTTTGTTACATTTTACCGATATATCGATACTATCGAAATTTTTTAGAGCGGCAACCATTTACCTGTTATGAATAACAATCGATTGCCTAAATTATCGATCCATTCCTAGCCAATTGAAAAATGATATCGATATATCAATACTATCTACTTAAAATTGTTGGATACTATCGAGATATTCCTATTAAGTTGAGAAATATTATCGATAAATCGATACTCTATAGAAAATAACGGATTGCTGGTGAATCGATAAATATTATCAATATATGGATATATATTGTGAGTAGCAATAATTTCACTGGCATAGAAATCAATCGATTATCTCTATTATCGAAGAAATTCTACTATTTCGGTATTATGTAGAATATTTCGAGTAACAATAATTTAACGGAGATGGAAAACAATCGATTATCTTTATTGTTTATATACTCCTACTGAATTGTTAAGTTTTATAGATATATCGAGGCTTTCTAAAAATGTTTGTGTAGCAATCGGAAAAAATCGATTTTTCTATACTATCAATTTATTCCTACTGAAGTGAAAAAATTTATCGATAAATCGATACTATAAAAGTGTTTTGAGTAGTAAACAATCGACAAAACGTTATTACTACTAAATTTAGTGGAACTTGATTGTCAATATATACTGATAGTAGTGATAGACAATATCGATAAATCGATGCTATAGAGATTTCTCAACGAAAACGATGATTTATATCTGTTGAGGTTACTATCGAGTTTTTTCTTACTATCGATAATTTTTGCTCTATCGATTAATTCAGAGTTATATATCGATCTATCGATAGTATTATCGCTATAGCCAAACTAAATAATTGCCTTAGAGTTCGATCAAGAATTGATATACTAAATTCTTACACTAATACTTACAAGTTATTTACGAACTAAAATGTATACCTATGTATATATTACTAATACATACAAACTGAAATGTATAATTCTAAAATATGCAAAGTCAGCATATGGTTGAAATAAATATATAAGTATGACAGTCGCATTGACAAACTGACTTTGTGACTCAGTTAGGCATTGCGACTGTCTTTGGCGGTGCCTTTGACCGTCCGCACAAGTGTAACAAGATCCTCGCTATGTGCGGCATGTGCAGTCTTTGTATAAAATCCCGCTGGGTTCAATGTAACTAATTTGGATAGAATGTGGTTTGTGTTCATTCATATTTGTTTATACATTATTTGTGAGCACATGACAGTTAAAATAAAAGGGCGATGTGTGTATGTAATGCTACACCTTCCCCCTTAAAAAAAATAGATATATATATTTGTAGTCAACTATATATATCTATTTGACTGATTCAATGAACCACTAGATGTTTGTTTGGGTTGACAAAATTTTAATTGTTTTAGGATCTTGTTACCATTTTCCAGTTTTCCATCTCTACCATGTACCATTACCCAGTCGAGATTTTTGTGATTAGCCCACTACTACACAACCCACATATTCCAGAACAACCCATAAACCATTTAGTGTTTTTTTTTTTCTATGCTACCACATATCTACTACCAATTATATCCATACATACATACTTAGTTTTAGTGTACTTTTATAATATTAAAAAAAAAAACATGCATATTTACCTGTAATACCGTTATGTGCTTGCCGAGCATTTACTCTCTCTTATAACCCACTAACAAAAAAAAAAAATCAAAAACATTTACATATTTTTTGTGTTTCCCTTTATAAATATTTTTCAATGATATTTTGCGCAAGCAGCAAGAGAATGCGAACATTTTTGAAAGTTGAATGTATATAATATGAATTTTTTTTAATCAAGATATATTTAAAAAAAAATAATAACAGTTTCATTTCATATTAAAACTTTATATACATATATAAAAAAACATAAAAAAAGTGTATAGCATAACCAAAGTTAAAAAAAAAAAAAAAAAAAGTGTATAGCAAATGTGAGCGCTAATAATTGTAAGTTATGATTTAGACAAAAAAAAATAACAACAACTGAATATGTACTCAAATATGCTCGTTTATTTAAACACATTCGCAAGAAAACAAAAAAAAAAAAAAAAAAAATCAATTAAACTTTTTTATATAAAAAAAATCCATTATTGTTGTTGTTTATTAACATCAAACCTCGTTATTGGCCAGCTCGCAAACCTGTTTGAAATTTTTAATTTTTTTTTCTTTTTCACCCTCTCTACAGTTTTAACGCCTTTTTCTCCATACTTTTTTTTTGTTTTGTCTTGCGCGCATATAGCATACATATGTTTCCATGTATGTATGTATGTATTGTTGCTCTAAAAATCTACGTGATTTAGTTTCTGATTTCTGATTTCATTTCGTCGTCGTTATTTTGCTCCGCCCCCTTTTTTAGGTGTGTGTGCGTGTGCATAAATATTTTCAATATATATGTACGTTTACTAAACAACATTTTGAATGATGCATTTTGTTTGCATTATCAATATTCAAAATCCAAAATTAAATACTAACATACTTGCATACAAATTAGTTAAATTAAATTAAAATTTTATCTAAGAAATTGCATTGCAAGTGCGTGCGAAGTGTGTGCTTCCTTCCGGCGGCGGCATATCTAATTGTTTGGCATGTTGTGATTGTGTGCGTTTTTTGCTTGCATATTAAGTTAATTTGGTTTTCTAAATTTCACCTTTTATGTTGTTGTTTTATTTAAAAGCTACAGTTATAAACAAATTTGACTACACCTTAATTGAATTTAACACTATTTATTGAATTTTTCTAAGTCAGTGGTGGGCAAAATGCAAATTTTTAATGCACGTTTGCATAGGGGGTAAAATTCATCAAGCGAACCACCTAGAAATTTCATCGCTTCGATTTAAATGAAATTTTGTGAAAGAGAACTGCTATGTAAAAAAAAAAAATATCGCTAAAGGTCGCGTACCTATAAATTTGGATGGTTACCGAGATATACCGTTTCGAATTCGCAATTTTTTTTGCGTAAGCTTGAAGTGCTATGAAAAAACAGGGGAACCGTTTTTTAAAGTAATTTCTGCGTTCTTTTCGAATATAAATCAAAAAAAAATTATTGAAAAATTAAAAAATTTAATAAATTTTTTTTTTCATTTCAAATTTAGACATTTTAAATTTTTTTTTATATTTTTAATTTGAAGCTTGATCTTTATTCTTTAATGAATTTTTATTTAATTAATTCCTTAAGTATTTTCTCCGTTCTTTTCGAATATAAATAAAAAAAAAATTTATTGAAAAATTAAAAAATTTAATAAACATTTTTTTCATTTTTTTCAAATTTGGACATTTAAAATTTTTTTTATATTTTAAATGGAATCTTGATCTTTTTTCTTTAATGAAGATTTATGCAGTTAATTTACCTCAAATTTTTTTTTTAACTTTCGATTTAATATGGTTTCCGAAATTTCTTTTTTAAAAATTTACAGCTAAAGTTCACACATCATTTGACGATGAAAAATTTAAATTTATTGCATTTTATGGTGAATTTTATGTGCTATTATGTTTAAGAATGAATTTTATTCATTAAAGAAATTAAAAATTACAAAAAAAGTTATCACTTTAAGGAAAAAATCAAGCTTAAATTAATATTACAAAAAAAAATATTAAAAATGTCAAAAATTTAAAAATATTGAAAAAATGTTTAACTTTTTACTGAAAATTTTGAAAATTTTTCAATACAATTTTGTTTAATCTTTCAATACATTTTTTTTTTTAATTTTTCAATAAATTTTTTTTTAATTTTTCAATAACATTTTTTTTTATTTTTTAATACAATTTTTTTTTTACGTTTTTTCAATAAACATTTTTTTTTTTTTCAATAAATTTTTTTTTTTTTATTCATAACTTTTTTGTATCTGTTTAAAGGAAAAAGATCAAAGATCAAGATTAAATTAAAATTAAAAAAAAAAGTATTAAAAATATCAAAATTTGAAAAGTATTGAAAAAAAATATATAACATTTTTACTGAAAACTTTTAAAATTTTTCAATAAAAATTTTTTTTTTAAATTTTTCAATAAATTTTTTTTTAATTTTCCAATAAATTTTTTTTTTAATTTTTCAATAAATTTTTTTTTTTTCATTTTTCCATATTTTTTTTATTTTTCAATAACAGTTCTTTTTATTTTTCAATAAAAATTTTTTTGAAGTTTTTTTAATAAAAATTTTTTTTTTATTTTTTCAATAATTTTTTTTTTAATTTTTCAATAAATTTTTTTTTTTTTTTAATTTTTTCAATAAATTTATTTTTAATTTTTCAACATTTTTTTTTAATTCTTCAATAAATTTTTTTTTTTAATTTTTCATTAATTTTTTTTTATTTTGCCCATAACATTTTTTTTAATTTTTAAATAATTTTTTTTTTAATTCATATTCAAAAAAAAGAACGGAAAAATATTTAAGAAACCGGCTTCTATGTTCCACAGGCTAGGCTTTTGCAAGTCAGCGTGGCCAGTTATCGTGGTGAGAGCGAGTAACAAGCGTGATTAGCGGCAGCGATGCACCAATACTACTACGAATTGTGACTGTGTTTGTTTGGCCACTACTGATTGTTTTAATATCTAGTTTGATTTCTTCACATCTTATGAAAATTATACATTTTCTTAGTTATAGAAATGTCATTTTTTTTTTATATTAACAACATTTTTTCTACAGCAAATGAAGTAAGTACACATTTATAGCTTAATTTGTATCATAAATACACATTAACTTACATATGTATACACGTATTTTTAAAGTGAGGTTATAAAGCTTTTAATAAAAGCTCATTAGAAAGCACTGCTAGTACTTTTTAACAATTATTACTTACTTACTTAAAATAGCCTTTAACCGCCTAGGCGATTTTGGAAAATAACATAATGAAAATTAATTTCTTTTTTTTTTTGCGAAGCATATCTCAAAAGCTAAGCTTTGAAGTGCAGAAATTGTTTCTCTAACCCTGTGCTCGCTTGAGAGACCTCTTTGAGCTTTCTCACATAATACTCCAAAAATCATCAAAAATGTACTTTAAAAGAGACAAAAAATACTCCAAAAAATAGTCAGTAAAAGCTTCCAACATAACTCCAAAAATACTACAAAAAAAGCTTCATAAAAAAATCAATATGACTCCGAAAATAATTCAAAATATCGAAGGGATAAAAACACTCCAAAAAAGCTTCCGAAAAGTATCAATAAAATTATCCAATATCATTCCTCCGATTCGGAGTCATTTTTGATTTCGTAGAGCTGTTTTATGCTAATTGCCTTCGAAAAAAGCTTATTTCTGAGAGATCATTTCCAAACGATGGCCCTCTCAAAAAATGACCACTAAATTTGTTGTTAAAGTTTATACCGACCGCTGATTGGAACACTGAAAATTACTCTTCCACTCATCCACTGACGTTCAGTACACTGGGCCCAATACCTTTTCGAAACGATGACCCTCTCAAAAAATTACCACTAAATTTGTTGTCAAAGCTTATACCGACCGCTGATTGGAACAATGAAAACGACTCTTCCACTCATCCAACGACGTTCAGTACACTGGGCCCAATACCTTTTTTTAAGTTAAAGTTTTTTTGGGAAATATGTAGTAGCAGAGCATTGTCGTAGAATAAGGCAATATGGAATTGTATCGAGATTACTTCGGGACTTTTTAGTGCTTACTCCAGGATCGCTTTCGGATCATTTCGGTATTGCTTTTGAAACCATTTAAGGACTTCTTTGACATCGCTTCGAAACATTTTCGGGATCATTTCTGGACCGTTGCAGTATTGCATCATCCGGGACCATTTTATTTATTTTAGGGACTTTTTCGGGTTTATTTCGTGTTTGTTTTAGGGATAATTTCGGGAAATTTTTAGTAACATTTTGTGGCTTTTTCGGGATAATTTCTAGACCGCTTTCGGAACCATTTCGTGACTCTTTTCTGGACTTTTTTGGAATCATTTTAAAGCCACTACTGATAGCTTTTGGGACTATTTCGAAACATTTTCGTGATTATTTCTGGACCGTTTCAACATTGATTTCGGAACCATTTCGGGGTTACTTTATGGATTTTCATTTCGAGGCCTTTCGGAATAGTTTCTTCATCGTTTCAGGGTTGCTTTCGGAATCATTTGAAGACTTTCTCGAAAATTTTCCGGGATCATTTTGAGATATTTTGGGATCATTTCGGGGCCTTTCGGAATAATGCTTGCTTCAGATTGCTTTCGGTACCATTTCGGGATGATTTCAAAATAATTTTAGGACTTTTTCGAAAAATTTTCGGGATAATTTCGGAGCCTTTCGGAATAATTTATTTACCGTTTCAGGATTGCTTTCGGGACCGTTTTGGTATGATTTTAAAGACTTTTTCGGAATCATTTCAAGACTCTTTCGAAAATTTTCCGGGATCATTTCCGGTAGTTTTGGGATCATTTCAAGTCCTTTCGGAGTAAATTCTAGACCTTTACAAGATTGCTTTCGAGGCCGTTTCGGTATTGTTTTAATGACTTTTTTTGGAATCTTTCCAAGACCTTTTTAAACATTTTTCGGAATCATTTCGGGTAGTAGGACCATTTCGAGGCCTTTCCGAGTAAATTCTAGATCTTTGCAGGATTGCTTTCGGGACCATTTCGCGATTCTCTGCGATACTTTTTCGGCTACATTTCGTGGCCTTTACTGAACTTTTCCAGAATGATGTAGGGATTGTTTTGGAAAATTTGTGGGATCTTTTCTGGGTTTTTTTTTCGGAAATATTTCGGGACCATTTCGTTACAGTCTGGGATTGGAAAGTCTTGATACATTTTTTTTGTGACACTTAAAAGAGCAAACACAATTTTAGTATATTTTTCCAATTTATATTTTCTCAGTATAAACCAGGTTCATATTCTTGATTGATTGATCTTATTATCAATTTAAATATTCCCACCAATTAATTGCATACATTTCTCGCTACCAATTTGAATTTCCGCATTATAAAAGCACCTCGTTTCCAAGTGACAGGCATTCCATTTAAAAAAATCACATAAAATTTAAAAATTAAACAAACCAAACAGTTTAAACACACAAATTTAAAGACCTTTCACATTTGACCTCGTTCTCCTGCATTTCAATAAAATTTCCAAAGAAATTTTGCAATTAAAATTCCATCGAATTTGTTAAGGTAAATGCGCCACAATTTTCCGGAAAATAGGCTAAATATATCATTCAGGAAATAGCAAATAAAAAAGGTTCATTAAATATGTAGTACATATGTATGTATATTCATCAGCAAATGAACCATACCACTCACTATATCTATGTATGCGTGCATACGTAAGCAATGCTGATGCAACAACCAAGTGTGAAAAATAGGTAACGAATTGGAAGTAGTCCGAAAATAGGGGAGACTTATGGTGACTACAGAACCCCAAGCTTTGCAAAAAAGCATGCCCTTCAATTTTTGTTGCATACTTACAGGGGTGGAAAGCAGGCCTGTGCGCAGTACGCGTTCAAAATCATGCGGAAATAGTTGCAGACTAGTTCCACAACTAGTTCGCTCGACTGAAGGCTATCATGCCTAAGTAGCCTTTCGTTAAATATAACAAGCATATCAAAAAATTTTGCATTTTACGCGTTTTCGAAAGAGTGCGTTCGTCCTTATTTCAATGTTGTTGTGTTTTATTTGTTTCCTTTGCTTCCTAATTTGTACCAGCAAATGTCTATTGCAATTTATTCGAAAGCGCGCACTTAAGGGTAATTTATTTAAATCAACAAAGCCAATTTTATTACATTATTACACAATTACAAAAGCCATACATATGTATACACATACACCAACAACGCACACTAACCGGCCCATACACTGGAAAATGCATCAAACGTCAAGCTACTATTTTTGCATTGAAAAAATGTGCCCATTCACAACTGAAAGGGTTTAGGTCTTACAAAAGTTAAAATAGTATTAAAAAAAATAGTAGTAGAAAAAGTGGTAATAAAAAAGTCATAAAGCCATAAAATAAAAATAAAATGAAAACAAAAATAAAATACAAAAAAATGAAATTTAATTTAAATTAAATAAAATAAAATAGAATAAAAAATAAATAAAATAAAATAAAATAAAATAAATTAAAATAAAATAAAATAAAATAAAATAAAATAAAATAAAATAAAATAAAATAAAATAAAATAAAATAAAATAAAATAAAATAAAATAAAATAAAATAAAATAAAATAAAATAAAATAAAATAAAATAAAATAAAATAAAATAAAATAAAATAAAATAAAATAAAATAAAATAAAATAAAATAAAATAAAATAAAATAAAATAAAATAAAATAAAATAAAATAAAATAAAATAAAATAAAATAAAATAAAATAAAATAAAATAAAATAAAATAAAATAAAATAAAATAAAATAAAATAAAATAAAATAAAATAAAATAAAATAAAATAAAATAAAATAAAATAAAATAAAATAAAATAAAATGAAATAAAATAAAATAAAATAAAATAAAATAAAATAAAATAAAATAAAATAAAATAAAATAAAATAAAATAAAATAAAATAAAATAAAATAAAATAAAATAAAATAAAATAAAATAAAATAAAATAAAATAAAATAAAATAAAATAAAATAAAATAAAATAAAATAAAACAAAATAAAGTAAAATAAAATAGAATAAAATATAAAATAAAATAAAATAAAATAAAACAAAATAAACTAAAATAAAATAAAAAAATAATATAAAATAAAATAAAATAAAATAATATAAAATAAAAAAAAAGTAAAATAAAAAAATAAAATAAAATAAAATAAAATAAAATAAAATAGAATAAAGTAAAATAAAATAAAATAAAATAATTAAATTAAGTAAAGTAAGATTAATATTGAGGGTATTCCCCTTTTTTCAAGAATAACAATATTAACAAATTCTTTTTATTCAAAAAGTTTTGCAGCTAAGCAGATGCCTACACTTTTCAAACACCCTCCCTGCTATTTATTACGATCAAAGTAAAGTTTTAACCCTGGTTATTATTTAACGAGCGGAGTTCACACAGAAAATTACAAGCAGCGAAGCATAGGCTGCACGTTCTTAATACTAACTTATTCCAGTATATGTGCTTATTCAACGCATACATACATACACATGTATGTAGATTTGAGTATCCCAGATGCACAAATTGCCAACATGCAATAACAATTTTTTATTTCTGCGCGCTCTGCAAAAAAAGCTGTCAGCGAAGCATTTAAATTATAGTACTTGTACCATTAATTTATTTGGCCGAAGCGTTGTGCTGAAAGCAGAACAAGCCATAGCAAATAGAGAACATGAAAACATTTAGTCAATGCCATAATGGATATGTATGTATGTAGAGAAAAACAACAGAATTTTTCATTTGGAAAAATACAATAACAATTTGTGAAGAGGGAGATGATGGGAGAAGGGTTGAGGGGTGACGGTTGAGTTCAACTGCGTCGGTTGCACATAATTTATTTGCATTTCCGTTTCGCGTACAACACTGACATGTTGCATTTAAATGCATCACTTCCGCGAAATGCGCGCAAACACACATACATACATACATGCATAGATTGATGTTTGCATGTATGTGTAGGCTTTCATTTAACGAGAACAAAATGGCTCGACGAGTTCAATTTGCAATAACGGAAATCAAAAGGGCCAAATATAATACACATTGGTGGTGCACACATACACACAAGTGCACATACACATACATACATACATTTCTGTGAAATGGAAAGTGGAAATGGAATTGGTTTTTTCTATTGATTCTTCAAAGTGTTTTCAATTTTTTACTATTTCCTCGAACTCATTTAGGGCATTTAACTTTGTAAACATTTGTAAATGACTAGCAGATGACCGCGACCTGGTCTGCGAAACGACTAAACGTTCATTGTATATCATGATTTCAGCGTCACCTAGCGTGTTTCTTTTTTGTAACGGAGTTTTTGAATACATATCAAACATATGTACTAAAACAAACAAAATCAGGTCGTAAGTACGGAAGAATTATAGCGACTCCACCGCCACCTAGCGGAAAAACTAGAGCCTAGAGGACTTAGCCGAAGAATAAACTGTCATAATTTGAGCCAATTTTTCGTCCAAAAATTTTCTAACCATTTTTTTTTTCTATGTCTATAGACCACCTCAACGTTTATGAGATGAGTTGGTGGTATTTAAAATTTCTTTCAAAGCATTCTCTTTACTGCAAGTTTGCGTTTATCATGCTGATACTTCTAAAAGAAAATTTGCTCATCTCCAACTTCAACTTTTAGCATATCACTCCATTTGTATTATTCTTTGTATGCATAAATAATATACCTGCTTTTAGATACCCACAAAAAAAATATGAAGGTGATTATAAAAAAAAACTAGCTAGGACCCGGCCCGCTTCGCTGGGCGCAAACTTTTTACTATTTGACCATTGGACCGTATGTTTGCTAAAATTAAAGATACAGCTATGGTCAGAGCACTTTCCCACAGTGAAGAAAAATACTCAGCAATTTACACTGTACAACAAAATTTACACACCACCATTATAAAAATAACACTTACATTGATACAACACAGCCGCTGAGAGGCAATACAGGGCGCTCTTCTCTTTTGAATGTATGAGATGTTATTAGAGATTTAACATGTGTGGGAGCATGAACGAAGGTCAATTATCTATTGTCTCACTTCTCTTATTTGCACTTCTCTTATTTTACTATTTAGGATTTCGGTCGATATCTTAAAAAACATTCCCTTTCAGAAACCCTTTGTATACAACAACCTCCTTATTTGTAACATGAACATTTTAAAACAAAAATTATCAAAATCGGTTAGGTATCTACACTCAGGGAAAAACACCGTTCTAAAATGCAGCATCAAAGGTTTCAATTTTAGATTTTCGTGTTCTTGATTTTTTGGTCTTAAAAAAAGAACAATTGATGTTGAAAATATACCACCCTGTCTCAAAATAACAAACCAGGTTCTTAACTCTTTCAGTCACGGTGGTTAGTGTAACCTGATATTCAAGAAAAACTTATAGAAGTGCTAATTTTTCAGCCCATAGAATCCAAATAAAAAGTTTTTAGAATTTTATTTCTATCGGACCATGTGTTTGCGCACACATCATTCAAGAACTGCGTACTGGAACTGAATGCCTTTTTTTCTATTGCATTACTAGACAACTAACTTAAGATTTAAGGTATCCCTTATTTCGATAACTCTTCGGGTTCGATTTGTATGAGGACCTCTATTAGTAAACTAACCACCTCATTTCTCAAAAACTATGTGAGTTATGTTTGTGATATTTTTCTCCCTCAATAAATATGTCTAAACCAGAAATACAACTTTTTTGAATTATAAAGTCAAATAGAACGGTCGGTGTTGCCATCAGAATAGATAACGAGAACGTTACAACATCGTGGCATACTTTTAGGCATTTAGTCTGTAAACAACTTTAACAGAACAAATGCAACAGCGAAGGTACTGTCATTGTTGTAATAGAACAAAGATGCAATTAGACGCCGGCAAACATATGTACGCGATGGCCTGATGGTAAACACCTCGGTTCACCAGTCAAAGCAGTGTGAGCTCAAATGTCCCAAAATGTTCCTAAAATGAGGCCAATACGTTCACAGAATAAGTTAAAAATGTTCATAAATCAAGTCCAAACTGTTCATGGAGCACAAAACAGGTTCTTGAAAAATCCGTTCTCAAAATAAGACCATCGTTCACGAGTTAAGTCAAAACGTTACTGACAGACTTCCGTGCATGAACGTTCTCAGTCTTGGACTTATTTCGTTCGTTTTAGAACGATTTTTTCATTTCAAAAATCTATTTTACATAATAGATATGGCAATTAAAGATTCTTAATACGATTTTCTAGGCATAAAGTTATCGCCGCTCGTTACTGGCCTGGCAAACTCTTCGAGTGCATTTCTGCTATGGAAGGCTTGTCAGCAAAAATTCATCTGCTTTGCAGGTGCCATTCGGAGTCGCAAAAAAAGAAGTTTGCACTGCAAAAAAATGTCCGATGACATCAGGACTGCAAAGTGAGGAGTAGAATGTGAAATTTGCCATTCGACTTACTTCCAATTACAGGTCCCATGCTATAAGCCTTACAATCAAATAAAATAAGGCTTAAATAAAGAGAAAAAAAATTTTGTCGCGTAGCGTTCTTTCTACCTAAAATACATTCACATTCACAGCTGACTATGAACTTTTAGGTACATCTTTACCTTCTTATATAAGTGCTAGCCACAGTTTTGTAAAACTTCCATTAACACAGAAAACAAATTAATAGCGAAGCTAAAAGATGTAACACGAAAAATTCATTAAGTCAAAAAGTTACTCAGAGACAATGACACCACATTTGAAAAGAAGTTACTATGTAAACATGTGAGTAAATTATATTAAATTTTTGTTGTGGAAAGTACACCCACTGTTTCAATATAATAAGGTCCAAGGTGCAATATCCAGAGCCATTTTCTCAAGTACATAAACTTTAAAATGTATCCACGCGATTGCAGTTCTGGCCTGTCACTTCAGTACCTTAAAAAAAAAATTACTCCCCTGGCATCTCATATCGTAGATGTGGCTCCATACAAAATTTCACAAATACCCCCGACCCACATTAAAAACCTATATTATTTTCACAGCTTTAAGTCTGGAAAATTAATTTCAAATGAACTTGGTTTAAAAATTTCGACTTTATACATTTCGCACAAACCTTACTGTTGGGTCTGACTGTGCTTTTTACGACTACTTTTTACTTTGTTAGAAGTTTGATGAATTCTCCTCGCCATTGTTTTTCTTTTATTTACATGTACAAATGAACAGACATATACAGAAGCATATACATTAGAGTGGTCGTTAAAAATTAATTTTCTTGAGGCGCCCCCTAAAAAGCTTCCTTTTGATGAAAAAACACTAAGAAAATTTTTTATAAATTTTTTACGTCAAGACAACACGTGCCTCAAGACGATTTAAGTTGATTTTTGAGTATAATCATGTTTTTTGAGGATTTCTTATAATAAATACAATTTCATACAAAATATAAACAATCACAGAACCCGAATTCATGAGAATACTATAGTTACTGAAAATAACAGGAAATATTCCAAACAATAAGGTGTGTTAATTAAAAAAATTCATGATACTTTAATTAATATTTTCATTTTATTACAAAATTTATACAAATTTCATTTTAAAATTTAGTTTTCATCATTCCAATCCTTGAGTAAACTTTTTTTCGTCATCTTGACGCCTTTACTTCTGTAATCATCTAAAATTTGAATGAGGAATTGCTTTTGTTCTTCATCTTTTGTGAATAAATCGTTGTACTCTTGCATTAGTTTAACACCTCGTTCTGCAACATCGTTAACCACTGATAAATTTGTTACAGCCGTCAAACAATCTTGATAATTAGAGTCTTCTAACCAATTCTCACAATTTTCAGTTAACCAACTCGAATTTAGACCAAGTTTATGGAAAAAATTGATAGAAGTTGCATTAATAAACTGTTCTAATCCTTCGTCAAATAATTTTGGGATATCCGCACGAGATACTACAGCCTTCCTAAGAACTTGTTCATCATTACTGTTCGATAAATCTGGTTTATCTGCATTTTGCGATAATTCGATCACTTTTTTTACCATTTTCTGTTTCGTTTCCATATCTGCATCATCATCGAATAAAGCCAATAAACAATTTTCAGGATTCAGATACCACAAATGATTTAAAATTTTACCTAAAGCACTCTCGTAGATTTTTTTGTCAATAGGCTGAAACTTATGAATGGATTTTATCAACTGAAAATCACAGTTTGGTGCCTTGATCGATGATGTGGCGACAAACCATATTCGTAAATAAATTTTCACAATAAACACACAAATCATAGCCAGGCTTTTTTCCTCCGTCGACTTTAGTTTAAAAGTAGATCGTAACAGAAAAATTTTCAACGAATATATTGCCTTAGCCATCCACCTGGCCTGATGCATAGCTCCAGGAGTATGAAACGTAATATTATCAGGTATTATTCCAATAAATAGCAAGCTTAATTCTAGCAGTTCTAAATAATCTTTTCTATCATGGTTCAAAGTAAGTTGTTGCTTAATGAATTCATGAATGTCTTGAATATCATTTTCTAATAATTGACCAATCAAGGGATCCGCTATTCCACTCTTAAGTTGAGTTAGGTCTAATCCATCCCACTCTTTCTTGAATCGAGCAAATATAGGCACATTTGGTCCAGAAACATTGGTTAACTTACTGTCAAATACAGCTCTCAATACAACCTCATATATATGATGTCTGCATGGCAAAATAAGAAGATCTTTCTCTAACAAATGCTCAATTAAAACTGCTGCACCATTATATTCTCCAGTATTCGATGCAGTAGTATCACAACATAAACCGATTAACGATGTAGTGGGTAGCATCAAGTTCCACAGCTTCAAGAAATGCAATTAATAAGCCTGTTGCATCGCGATCACTAATTTGACACTTATCTAACAGGGTACATAATTTTGGAGTCAGAATGTCTATTGTTCCACGAGACCTTTTCGATGGTGGCGATTCTTCATCTAAGTCAATAACGAAACTAGGATCTCTGTTAAGACTTTCTTGACTGAATGATGGCGAGGATGATTCATATTGCGAAGTAGGCTCAGATTTTTCTATATTGATAGAAAAAAAATTTTTTAATTAACGAATAAATTTTAAAAATGTTTGACTTATATTAACCCATTGTGTATCAATACCAAGTGTAAACTCTTCTGCATAGACGTCAAAATTCCAAAATGAGTTTAACACCTGTTTGAGATTGTGGTTAATAACAAGTGTGATATCATAGACATAGTCGTGAAAACTTCAAAGTGAGTTTAGTCACCTGTTTTTAATTTCCTTTTTTGTCTCACTTCTTTCCATCTTCCCATCTCTTTCTACCATTAGGTAAAAGATAGGAGACCGCCATGTTGATATGTGCAGGATGTTAAACAACGCCATTTGCTTTTCTGTTATTCTGTGCTGGCGACATTTTAATATGTGCAGGATGTAAACAAACCGGCATTTTAATGTGTGTTGTCAAAAGAAGAGTTCACACTTGGTATTGATACACAATGTATTAACCCTTACCAGATATATCTTCAACGTCGTCAATAAATCCAACACGATTCGGTTTGCGTTGATTTAATAAAAATCTTTTTGTACTGTCATCAACCATTGTTAAAACATCACTGTGTGCTATATCAAACAAATTATTCAAGTGCGACAAAAATACTTTTTCATTGTCTTCCTGAATATTATTTCGTCTTGATGAGTTTCTCTGTAAACTTCTCCAATCGTTATATAAATCATCAATTTTTTTCATACACCGAGATTTTTGTTGTGTTGGAATTTTCACTTTTTCCCAAAAAGTAATCAATTCATTATACACTAAACTTTCACCGACTTTTATACTATGTTTTAATATTCGCGTGTTGTAAAACAAAAATTTCAATACTTGTAAATTAGATGGAAGTTGATTTCCCGCAATTTCATGATGTGTGTCTCCGATTAAAAATATGTTTTCTATTTTATTTTCCATTATGAAGGAAAAATGACACTTCACGAAAAGAGTATCGTTTATAATGTTCAATGTTTAACCTTAAATTCGCACCTCATGTAAGACTTTACAGATGATAATGACTCACTCAGTAACTTCTAACAATACATAACATTCAGTTCCCGAGTAAACTCAATAAGTAATAAACAATATTACTTGTTAAAAATAAGATGTTTAAATTATAACAATATTAGGAGTGTTTCTTGACAGCTAACTATTGATAATTATGAATAATTATTCCTAAAAACCCTTTCATGAAACCCCAGCTAGCAGCAAAGAGAGCGCATTTTGACATTTAATTGAGAGAGAGAGCTGCTAATTATTGCTGGGGATTTTTCGTCCAGCAGAAACCAGCAAGCATGAACAGCAGATCGTGACGTTTCAAAACAACAACAAAACAGACAGTGTTTGCTGATTCCTGTTCGGCGAAAAGTTGGCAAACTTGTGAATTTGAGAGATTTTTTATTGCTGACAGTTCTACGACTGTTAGTAACTTATCGACAGAGAATGATTTAACGGCCTTTATACAAGTTATCTAATGCATGTGCATCCGCAATTTTCTATAGCATTTTCATCAAAATAACTCATATATGAATGCTTACCGACGTATAAAAAACTAAATATATAATAAAAATTAAAAAATAAGCTTAAACCACGAAGAAGTTTAAACTTTTTATAAAACTATAATTTGAAATTCATCACTGAAAATGATAATACTGAAGGTATTTCATTGTTGAAACATTTCCAATCTTAAAATAATTTTTACTATATATTTGACAAGAAATTCTCTGAAAAAACATGATTATACCGAAAAATCAACTTTAATCGACTTGAGGCACGTGTTGTCTTGACTTAAAAAATTTATAAAAAATTTTTCCAGTGTTTTTTCATCAAAAGGAAGCTTTTTAGGGGGCGCCTCAAGAAAATTAAT
>CAXKVI010000001.1:174580773-174585773 GCA_964058755.1 Campiglossa producta | reverse complement strand
TGCCCTATTGATAGGAAAAACGATTTGTCTACCTTTTAACGAATAATTTTTTTACCCCTTTTTATTAGAATTGTATAAGTTTTCCCGTTTACTGGCATGAAATATATGTTTCCTTTTTACTCCCAGAGCGTATTTTTGTGGGGAACCTTTTATTAAACAAAAGTTTGTTATGAAAGGCATAAGCCTTTCGACACACAGAAAACAGTGCTGCCCTTTCTTAGTTTGGTTTTTAAAAATAAAAGCTACAATAATTAAAATTTTGTATTGAGTTCAAATTTCAATCCTATGACATTGTTATTACTTTTTTCCCGAATTTTTTTTTTTTTTTTTTGGCATACATCTATTGACTAAATTTTGATTTGAATTTCTCTTTGTATTGCCGCAATTTTTAAATTTTTTTATTACTACACAATATTTAGCCTTTTCATTGATGTACATTTTGTATTCCATTCCCCGTTTTTTATTTGCTGTCACTTAGGCATTTGTTTGACATCGCGTTTCATATATCTCGTTACGTTTGAATAATTCATTTTCATATTGAGTTGCATTATGAACACAACAGCGAGTTCATGTTACATTGTCAGTTTATTTTTATTTCATCTTTTTTAAATAGTTCTCGTTTAGTATTTTAAAGCACAATTTTTGTCTTGTTAGTTTTTATTATGCTATAAGTAATTTTCGAAATAAATTTTTGATTAAATTTCATTGTTAGTTATTTTTATCGTTTTTAGTTAAAAACGACAGAAATGTTTATAGATTGCTTTTACTAAACAATTTTTAGTTACTTTTTCAGTATCAAATACTTTTTAGTAATACATAGTTTTTATTTTAGTACTACATTTTCCCAGAAGTTTTTTTGATACCAGTTACTTTTTTAATACCAGTTACATTTTAGTACCAGTTATTTTTCCAATTCCAGTTACTTTTAAGTACCAGTTATTTTTCCAATTCCAGTTACTTTTAAGTACCAGTTACTTTTTTAGTACTAGTTACTTTTTTAGTACCACTTACTCTTTTAGTACCACTTACTTTTTTAGTACCAGTTACTTTTTTAGTACCAGTTACTTTTTTAGTACCAGTTACTTTTTTAGTACCAGTTACTTTTTTAGTACCAGTTACTTTTTTAGTACCAGTTACTTTTTTAGTACCAGTTACTTTTTCAGTACCAGTCACTTTTTTAGCACCAGTTACTTTTTAGTACCAGTTACTTTTTTAGTACCAGTTACTTTTTTAGTACCAGTTACTTTTTTAGTACCAGTTACTTTTTTAGTACCAGTTACTTTCTTAGTACCAGTTACTTTTTTAGTACCAGTTACTTTTTTAGTACCAGTTACTTTTTAGGTACCAGTTCTTTTTTTAGTACCAGCTACTTTTTTAGATGCCAGTTACTTTTTTAGTACCAGTTACTTTTTTAGTACCAGTTACTTTTTTACTACCAGTTACTTTTTTAGTACCAGTTACTTTTTTACTACCAGTTACTTTTTTAGTACCAGTTACTTTTTTAGTACCAGTTACTTTTTTAGGTACCAGTTACTTTTTTAGGTACCAGTTACTTTTTTAGTACCAGTTACTTTTTTAGGTACCAGTTCGTTTTGTGATACCAATTATGTACTTTTTTAAGTACCAGTTCATTTTGTGATACCAATTATGTACTTTTTTGTTACCAGTTTTTTTTTTACTACCAATTACTTTGGGACCGGTTTCTCTGCGGTATTGGCTACTTCTTCGGTAATTTTAAGTAATCAATCGAAAATTCCAAAAATTTAAAAATAATTCAAGCACACAACTACTTTTACACAAACTTTCAAAAATAGCTATACATATTTCCTTATTAATTATCCAAAAATCTCCTCCATAATTTCATGGCAAAACTAACTAATTAATCACCCAAATTATTTTTAGTTCATGAATAAACAAATTGCAAATAACGCAATGAATGAACGTGAAATATTTCAAGCTCTCTCCTCGTCGTCCAGTATGCATTCAATCACCGTGAAAAGAATTTCTAGTTGTCATTCACTCCATTCCACCTCCACTAATGCATCAATCAATGCAACTAACAGTGCCGAATTGAAAACTAGTATTAGTTTTGGGAATATAGCAAGCCTTAGCAGTGTAAATAATAAAGAAGCCACCAGCACCATTATAACCACCAAAGCTATTGTCTACTCACTACCCGTTGCAATGCCAATACCCTTAACGCAAAATATTTGCGAGTCCGATGCCAATAACAACAATGATGATGATCATGATGATGATGGGAAAGCTTTGAATGAGAGTTTTATTTGAATGAGAAATGAATATCGAAATCAGTAATTTGTGTGCGAAAAAAATATTGTACTAGCAGTGTTTTAAAAAATGAAATCAATAAACTAAATTTAATATCATCTTTTTTTAGCTTTTTGTATAATACCTTTAATATTATTTTTATAATTTTTTCTTTAAGATTTTAGTTTTTTAAATAAATACATTTTCTCTTTTGCTACACTCTAATGTTTTTAAGTATTTTTCAAGGTTCGGAATCATTCATTTGTGAATATTCAAGTACGTTCTTTTTGCATTCGCATTCGCGAACAAGAACGCATCAAAAAATCCATTCGCGAAAAATTCTCAAATGCATTCTCGAATATATGTTGGAAACGTTCTTCTTTTCGTTCATCTTCATAAACGTATTCATATGTTGCGTGGAATGATTCGCGAATGCATGTAAGAACGTTCTTCTTGCCTTTTACCGAATGGATATGATGTGTTCGCAGACGTTTGAAGTAGTAAATTATAAAAAAGCTATCGCGGGTATACCGTTCGGAATGTGAACCGAAAAAATCTTTTGCCAGGACTTCTAGGTTTTAGGATCTGTTTATGGGTCATTTTCATCATTTTTTGGAACCATTTTTGGGAATTTTTTCGGTAATTTTGCGGGGCTGTTTACGGTCTTACTTCGGAAACATTTTCGACTGTTTCGGCATAATGTTGGGCTCATTTTCGGGATCGTTTTGAGATTATTTTGGGGTCATATTGGGAACATTTTGGGGTTATAGTGGGGTAATTTTGGGGTAATTTTAGGGTAAATTTGTGGGTAGTTTTAGGATCTTTGTGGGATCTTGTTGGGGTCACATTGGGGTGATTTTGGGGTGCTATTGGAATCATTTTGGGGCATAGTGGGCACATTTTTGGGGCAATTTGAGAGTCTTTCGGGTCATATTATGATTATTTGGGGGGAACTATTGGAACTATTTTGGGGTCCTATTAGGATCTTTTTGGAGTCATTTTAGGGTTAATTTGGGGGTAGTTTTGAGATAATTTTGGGATCATTTTGGAGTCATTTTGGGATCATTTTAGGGTTAATTTGGGAGTCGTTTTGAGATCATTTTGGAGTCATATTGAGATTATTTTGGGATCAAATGAGTGAATATTTCCGAACCCTGGTATTTTCTTAACTGAATAGGTATATCAAATCTGCATGACATCTATTTATTTTTTCATGAACCAACTATTCATTATACAGTAATTAAGGTTTTATATTTTTTTAATTTTCTAACAATTCTTTTGATTATTTAATTCCATTTACTTTACTTAAAAAAAAAACACAAAGTGATTTTGGTTTAAATAAAATATTGAATGTATTTCTGTATTCATTTTGCCATGCAATACAATGCAATACAATTAAGTCACTTAGCATATGAGAGCCCCTTAAAGCACAAGTGGCGTAAGTCTAACTTCTCTTAAACTGAGATATTAAAGATTTTGTGTTGTCAACTAATGGGGGGTACCCTTGATTTGACAAGTGAGTTTTGCTATTTATTCGGTTGCTAAGGGAGCTAGGAGTTACACCTTTAGCGTGCTATATAGACTAAATTTTCACTAAACAAAAAAAAAACGAAAACTGCACTTACGCCACTTGTGCTTTAAGTGGCTCATACATATATCAATGAATTGTGTTTGAGAAAATGCTGCAACCAACAAAATTTTTTAAATTGTTTGTGATGCATTTGCGTGTTAAATAATTCATACATACATATTGAATTTAGAAGAGCACACAATTCTAGCTAAAACATTCTCCCAGCAACCGAAAATTCCTATTAACCCACTTCGAAATCCTACTTTATGTTTAAAAATCCTTGTTTGTATATTATTTAAGTTTTTTCCAAAATTTGCATGCCTTTCTTGGCCGTAGTCAACTTTAATCTTGAATATCTCGAAACAGCGTCTTACTCACATAGATGCTTTTGCTTCCAAGCATTTTTATATATTCATTTTTAGGGTGTTTTGTGAGACGAATAGGCTCAGAAAGTAATTAACATATTTACTTAAAATTATTACAGTTTATTCCATTGATAAGTCCTCTTCGTAGCTAATACATTTTTGCCGCTAGATGGCGCACAAGTTTCTACATTTGCAAAGTCCGTATTTATGCTCTGGATCTGTTCTTTTTTGCCACGTACGTATACTAAGCATATAATCAAAAACTTTCAAACAAAAAAAGAAACCCGCTAGCGGTCGCTGGAGTCGAGATATACATAAGAAATTTCGAATACAGCTTTCTAACATAACCTCAATGCCATTTTGAAGACTTTCCTGATAAAATTTTTAAATGGTATTCTTACTTCTCATTCCTCTCTTTCGATTATACTCTTTTACTTAGCTTGTTCTCGCTCTTATTATTTTAACTCTTTCTTATAATTTTACTGACAAAACGGCTTAAATATTTTTTTTTTTTTACAACTGGAAATAACAGCCAAACTCAAACTTTTCAGCAATCGTTTTTTTAAAAAGTACACGGCTAAAAATGTTAGCCTAGATTTAAAATTTTCGTGACTAATCTCTAGTTTCTCTACGATTTACGAAAATCCTCGCAAAGTACAAAGAAATTTGCAATGCCATTTTCATGAATGTTTAACTACACCATGTCTGAAAATTGTGCCGAAAAACGAATGTGCTACACATTCATGTTTCTAGCGGAACGAAAATGTTTAAAAATTGAATTTAAAATTTTTTTTTTT
>CAXKVI010000001.1:174568273-174575773 GCA_964058755.1 Campiglossa producta | reverse complement strand
GAAAAATCCCAAGCTTATAAGAAATTTAACACATGCATTAACACTGCATACATAACTACATATTAGTTCTTTTGAAAATCAATTAAGTAATTTCTGTTGTCTTATTGCATTTATTTAAATTTTATTTTAAATGTTTTATTCATTGTTTTTTTTAAATGACATTTTAGCACTTCCTGCGATCTATCAAAAACAACTATGTACAAGAAAAATAATTTGTGAAATGAATTTATACATATGAATGATGCAACCGCATACACTTTATACATACATAGTTATATTTAAGCATTTATGCTCTGTGATACATAAAACAAATCGACAAAGTTTAACACACATTTTTATCGTGCATACATACATAGCTACAACTTTGCAAATCCCCCACCTTGCATACATGCTAACATTTCTGACACATACATACATACATACATGCGTCTATGTATATGTACATAAATATATATATAAAACTTTATTTATATACTATTATATTTGTATATTGTCTTTGCGCCGGAAGTTTTAATGATGATGATGCTGCCGTTCTGCTGATGATGTGATGATGTGATGATCGTGTGATTTTTGCGTACGCAATGATATAAATATAGTTGATATGAAATGAATTTGATTTGTGGCAAATGGAATCCTAAAAGTTTGGAGTTTTTTTTCCTTTAAATATTCATATTTATTTTATAATAGCATAATTTAATAAATAATCTATATGACATATTCATTTTTTATTTAAATTCACATTTCCCATGCACATTTTTGCTTTGTTAAGTTATTTTCTTATCTTTTTCCATATGTGAAAATTAAAAATTTTCTGCAAAATAAATTTGCTCAGCACAAGCTCATAACCTCAAAAGCACATAGATTTTTGTACACATATATATGTTGCCAATTTCGTCGTTCCTATACGCACAATACCACAGTTTTATACATAACTCACCCGCACTTACTAAATTGAACAAATGCATCACATTTTCTTTTCATGTCTCGTACTCTGATATTTAGAAAGAAATATATACACACATTCAACCAACTAAATGCACTTTTGGTGTTGCTTACATTTTCTTACTTCACGCACAAGTTTTTAAATTGATTCCAAATATTCCATAATATATATATTTGCTAAGAAATAAAACTTACCTTTTCAGCAAAAGTTTTTGGTGCTTTTTTTTTTGTTTCACTTCTTCAAGACCGTGGGTAAAAATTGAGATATTTGCATGAAATACAGCTTTACAGCTTACTTTCTAGCCAAGGTAGGTTGCTATTGAAAATCGGACGATAACCATGCCCACTTTTTCGATATCGAAAATTTCGAAAATCACATAAATTGACATATCTCGATAGCTGAAATGCCTAAAATGATATAGTTTTATAGGCCCTCCTCCTTCCCCTGGTTATTCTATTATGATTTTTTGATAAATTTTTTGAAGTGGGCATGGAACCACCCACTTTTAAGGAAGGCCCTGCGGGTTAGGGGTTTAGAATATGCCCGAGGTAGGCATACCGGTCGTAAGAGGCGACTATTATGCGCATGGGTAATTGACGTGCAACTCGATGGTTGATCTACGGATATGATGCCTCTCACCTCTCATTACCCATCTTCTCCTTCCTCACGGATGGAGGGATGACATGACCTAGAAGGTTCCACTGGTCATACCAAATCGCTACCACGACAGTCGGGCAGTACCGCAAGGGAGTACCGCAGCGTACCGGGGTCATATCCGGCCAAGGACTGTCAACTTCGGCATCACTCCCCAAAACCTTCGGGGAGTGTTTTGCTGTTAACAACAACAACAACAACAACAACAAGGGAGGCATTTTTAAAAATTCGACTGGTCGTAACTTTTAAACTGATTACGGTACAATCATGAAATTTGAAGTATGCTTGATGGAATTGGACTAAATGGCTTCCCGACCACGCCCACTTGCAACATAGAAAATTTCGAAAATCATATAAATAGACATAATTGAATAAGATAATAGTTAAAATAGTAATATTTGGTAGAATCCTCTTGGTCATTCTATTGTGATTTTCTGCATTTTTAAGGGGGCATTTTTGATCATGAATAATACCATTAAAAGAAGTTTTTTTTCAAACTCTGGCCTACAGCTCAATAAAATATAAAATTGTATTATAAAAGGCTACTAAATTTATTTTATATTATTTTACTTTTATTTGTTTTTTTTTTTTCATTTTATATTATCGTTTTCCTCTGTTTTACTTTATTTTATTAAATTTTTTTCTTTTTTTTATTTTTTTTTTTCATTTTTCCATTTTATTTTATTTTTTACTTTTTTCCTTCGTATTTTATTTTTTTTTTTATTTCATTTTTTTTTTGTTAATTTTTTTCGTTTTTATTTTATTTATTTTTTTTTTTATTTTAATTCTTTTTTATTTTTTTTTTATTTTCATTTTATTTTTTTTTTTCATTTGTATTATTTTATTTTATTTAGTATATTTTATTTTTTTTCTTTTTTGTTTCTTTTTTTTAATTTTTTTTTTCGTTTTAATTTCATTTTATATTATTTTTTTCCTTTGTTCTACTTTATTTTATATTATAATTTTTTTTTTTTTTTTTTTTTTTTTTATTCTCTTTTATTTTATTTTTTTTTCATTTTATTTATTTTTTTTTTCATTTTATTTTATTTTTTTTTCATTTTATTTTTTCTTTTTTTTCATTTTATTTATTTATTTTTTTTTCATTTTATTTTTCTTTTTGTCATTTTTCATTTTATTTTTTTCCCCCACTTTGCATTATTTCATTTTGTATATTTTTTTTCTTTTTTTTATTTTAGTTTATTTTATTTTTTTTATTTTTTTTTCGTTTTTATTTTTTTTTATTACTTTATCTACAACTGCACATTATTGAATTGCTGTACTAGCGCTTTATTGGGGATCACCAATTGTGTACTGACTTAGTTTTCTCTACCCCAACACCATATTCTACTTAGTAAGAGCACTTCAAATTTGGAATTAATAAATGTATATGTCAATTTAAGTTTGTATTTTTGCTTCCATACTTTACAAAACTACGTACAAAAAACACACATTCACACTGGAACGATATAAACAAAAAATAATAATAATTAAAAAAAGCAAATAGCTAAAATTCTAAAATTTGTTATCATATTTACAAATATTTATACATACATGCATATTACAAACATATGCTATACAAATGTCCTTAAGATAGCAACAAAACTATAGGTGTAATTGTCATAATGAAATATTTTATTATATGTATTTAAGTCAAAATACAACTAAAAATTGGCATTATTTTAAGGTTATATTTAGTTCAATTTTATAGCATTCATCTTATGTCGTTGTTATGTATTGGCACTGCACTGATTGAATATGGTTTTTTACTTCAAATTAATATTTCTTTAATGCATATTTTTTATTTCTATTTTTTGGTTGCCCTACCAATTTTTTTTTTTTTTGGTTGCCCTACCAATTTTTTTTTTTTTTTTTTTTTTGCTTGCTTTCAAAAACTAATATGTATCAAGCACACACACAAATGAACTTTACCTGTTCAGTTCCTCTCATTCATTAGATCATAGTAAAGCACGAACTGAGCAAAAATTTATCACAAATAATATTTTAATTATTTTGTATGTATGTATATCTATCACGTGATGAGTGCACATTTTATATAGATTTTTTTTTTTTAATTCCAAGCCTAGCACTGCATAATGGTCCTAACTATGAAGATACTTAAAAGTCTTATCACTACGCCGCACATATATTTGATAGTTAGTGCACAAAATTAGTTTTAAATGCGCACAATTTATTCCAAAATAGTCATGCCCTACCTATAGTAAAAATATTATACGAACGGAAAAATATAAATATGTACAAGATTATTTAGACAAAGATTCAAAAAAAAAAAAAAAAAAATTTTTACCACATTCAAATTTAGTTTTGCACTATTTTCCAATTACTTTGCAAACACACGTATGTAATCATAATTTTGATAAATACCTCAATAGCTAGGTTACTCCTTACTACGACCACTTTCGAAGTATTCATATAGATGTATTAGATCATTTGAAAGCTTTTATGTGTGTATTCAACTCATTTGCCAGAATAATTGAAATGTTTTTGTTATTACTAGCACAATATTGCAATATATGCAACATATGTGTAACTTTTTTGCAACATTTCTTAATGATTAGCTATCCTATTGCACTGCATTTTTTTGTATAAACATATAATTTTTGCTTAATTACAAAATAATAATAATTATCTTAGTTAGTATTTCTTGCAGCAGGGATTAGAGAAGCATTTTTTCATGTGAATTTGCCAGCGACCACCAGATGCTAGCATTCCAAGTTAAATATCCACACTTATATTAATATTTAGTTATTGCTGATCGTGTTATTATTCTAGCATATATTTGAAATAACAAAAAAAAACAATATTTGCATGCGTTCCGACATTTAATAGAAGCATACATTTAGGGGTGAGTACTGAACTTGAGCTTATTCGATAAACTATGTAAAGTAACATGTTACGTATACGCCATGTCATAATAATAGTCATGCAATTATGAAGACATGCATGGATGAAGGGGGTATGTCGCATTTTGAGTGAAACGAGAAAATCGGCTTTAAAGTTTTGCTTAAACATTTGAGGTTTTTTCGAATCTTTATGGAAAACTGACAAAAAAATTATGCACAGCCATAAAAGACGTTGCATAATATGCAATAAAAAGCATACATTTATATTTAGAGTTTTATATGAAAGAATCGGAACATACCCCCTTCTTCCACAATTCATATTGAAAAGTTGTGTACATACCCTCTTCATCCATGAATTATCTTCTACAATTTTCACGATAGGCAGATTCTGATAAGACAGAAATATAGATCTGCATAAACACTATTTACCAATGCCAAAAACAGAAATTGAGTGAGAATCCGACATACCCCCTTCATCCATGCATGTCTTCATATATGAGTGCCATAAATCGTATTTTATTTTATTTTATTTTATTTTATTTTATTTTATTTTATTTTATTTTATTTTATTTTATTTTATTTTATTTTATTTTATTTTATTTTATTTTATTTTATTTTATTTTATTTTATTTTATTTTATTTTATTTTATTTTATTTTGTTTTATTTTATTTTATTTTATTTTATTTTATTTTATTTTATTTTATTTTATTTTATTTTATTTTATTTTATTTTATTTTATTTTATTTTATTTTATTTTATTTTATTTTATTTTATTTTATTTTATTTTATTTTATTTTATTTTATTTTATTTTATTTTATTTTATTTTATATTTTTTTTGTACTTTAATTTATTTTTTTTTTTTTTTTGTACTTTAATTTATTTTAAATTACTTTATTTTATTTTAATTAACTTTATTTTATTTTTTATATCATTTTATTTTGAAATATTGAAAAGTCATGGCGCACTTTGGGAAGATTTAAGTAGCTTAATTCCCCCCTGCCTCCACTTCAAAAGCTCGCCATTTACCACCGTGAATTATCTTTTTTATATCTCTCGGTTACTTTGCTTATTCACACTTTTTCACTGAGCTCCTCCTTCCACCTTTTGTATAAACAATTTTAAATTATGTAAGGCAAAATATTTAAAAATCATTTCCTTTCGCTTTATAAAGAAAGACATGTACAAATTTATCCCCGTAGCAGTTACCTGTATACATACATACGTCTTTATCTACCTAAAAGCTCTAAATTTTTACACTTCGACAGTCATTAATACAAATTAGCGCTTAAAAGCATGCCTAACACTACAACGAATATTACGAATAGCAAACAAGGCCTAAAAGTATGCTTCATTCTTTTTAAGTAACTCCACAGAAAAATACAAAGAGAATTCAGAAAAAGCGGGAGATTCCCACTACAAATTACACTTTTTAATTTAACATGACTTTGTTGTAATATTTTTGTGCGTACTTAAACTTAAATATTCATTAAACGCAGCTGGTGTTCCGTACAAACATTCATGGCATTGACGTAAAGGAAAAATTTTCTTAAACAAATTAAAATTTTAAGCAAGGTAAACTGCACTGGTAGACATACATATGTATTTGTATTAAAAGGTAACTTGCCCTATAAACAGCAGCTTAAGGTCAGTGTTGCTCCCGTAATTTAAAGGATTAGTAACAATCATTTTCCCAGAATTATAGCCAATCAAGCGACGACCCTGGCGTTAGTTAGCGTAAAAAATTAAATGAATGCAATCAGAAATTTAAAACGATCAACTTTTGCCCCAAATGAGGTCAGTGACGAGGCGTAAAATGCCGCAACATCCTCTCAGTTTTTTCTCCACTACCGCATTGTAATTATTACCTACATAAATTTTTATAACAAACGCGTTTTCGGACCACCGCTGGCAGACAGAATAAGGCGCGCTTCGGTTGTTTTGCATATTTTAATTGTGTAATATCGTTAGTCGACTTAAAAATGAATTTAAGGAAACGGAAGTGGCGTTTGCGGTTGTTTAATAATTTTCGCGGTTGTTTAATAATTTTCGTGTTATTTACTTTTATAGTGCACCCAAAAGGACCACTTCGGTAGAGAAAACAAAATAAAAAAAAATAAAATAAAATTAAAAAAAATAGAATAAAATTAAAAAAAAATAAAATAAAATAAAATAAAATAAAATAAAATAAAATAAAATAAAATAAAATAAAATAAAATAAAATAAAATAAAATAAAATAAAATAAAATAAAATAAAATAAAATAAAATAAAATAAAATAAAATAAAATAAAATAAAATAAAATAAAATAAAATAAAATAAAATAAAATAAAATAAAATAAAATAAAATAAAATAAAATAAAATAAAATAAAATAAAATAAAATAAAATAAAATAAAATAAAATAAAATAAAATAAAATAAAATAAAATAAAATAAAATAAAATAAAATAAAATAAAATAAAATAAAATAAAATAAAATAAAATAAAATAAAATAAAATAAAATAAAATAAAATAAAATAAAATAAAATAAAATAAAATAAAATAAAATAAAATAAAATAAAATAAAATAAAATAAAATAAAATAAAATAAAATAAAATAAAATAAAATAAAATAAAATAAAATAAAATAAAATAAAATAAAATAAAATAAAATAAAATAAAATAAAATAAAATAAAATAAAATAAAATAAAATAAAATAAAATAAAATAAAATAAAATAAAATAAAATAAAATAAAATAAAATAAAATAAAATAAAATAAAATAAAATAAAATAAAATAAAATAAAATAAAATAAAATAAAATAAAATAAAATAAAATAAAATAAAATAAAATAAAATAAAATAAAATAAAATAAAAATAAAATAAAATAAAATAAAATAAAATAAAATAAAATAAAATAAAATAAAATAAAATAAAATAAAATAAAATAAAATAAAATAAAATAAAATAAAATAAAATAAAATAAAATAAAATAAAATAAAATAAAATAAAATAAAATAAAATAAAATAAAATAAAATAAAATAAAATAAAATAAAATAAA